>CATIWJ010176246.1:0-17458 GCA_949640765.1 Croton laevigatus | reverse complement strand
CAATTTTCCGAAACAGTAGTGGTATAATAGTAAACCGGCCAAACATATATGGTAAAATAGTAATTTTTCCTTTATAAAATATTCTATCAAAAACTTGACAGAATGATAACGGTGCCAAAATATAGTGACTTTATAATAATTATGCACAAATTTGGTGATAAAATAGTAACAATGGCCAAATATATTAGTTAGTGATTAATCCTAATTTTTCCAAAATAAAATTTCTATTCCATGAAAGGTTGATTGTAGTTAAAATGGTAGTGGATTTAATCAAACATCAGCAGTGGACATGTTGTTTCATTGAATCTGATTCGAAATCTATTGTGGATGCAATTCAAAGAAAGTTTCAATTGCATTTCCAATATATGGACTCGATTGAAGAAATTCGAAAAGAGCTCCGGAAATTGGAAAATGTTAAATTTTTTTTTGTACCAAGATCTTGTAATAAGCTAACTCACAATCTAGCTAGGAATTCCCTCGATTGGAGTTTTGTATGTAATAGGGATTATCATAACAGAACTATATGTAATTTTGTTGAATGATAATAAAATCAATATCTTTTGGTAAAAAAAAAAGAGGAAAGGTTGATTGTAAAATTAAAGGGGAAAGCGGTGTCGTTTGCTATTAAAATTAATTACTCTATTGTAGTATTAATTAATTTATGTAACGACGTCGTTTAAAAGCATCATATATTTCAAGTCATGAAGCTTCTCGTTTAAGTTTTCATTTCTCCAGACATTAGACTCCACTCTTGTCTAGTTTCCTTCCCGCTCAAACCCAGACCTACATTGCAGGATTAAATTGCTGTACCTCTGCAAAACCCTAATTATCCAAATTCCAAACGTCTTATAAGTTATTATCTTTCGAAATCCAATCATGAAGTTAGAAGATAATGAAAGCGTAAGGAAAGTGGAGATTGAAGAAGATGTGGAAGGTCCTAGTACTGTTTCTGACGATTACTTCTTCGACAGAATCGGCAAACCAATTCCAATTACAAAGGACCAATCTAGCTCTCCTCTTTTCAATTTAGAGTCTCCGCCTACTTCTTGTCTCGCTATCTCTGAAAGTCACCGCTTAATTTTCATTGCACATCCGTTAGGGTTTTGTGTTGCCAAAACTAAAGACGTTATGGATGCTGCCGTCGAGATTGAGGCCAACGAGACTAAATCTTCTGTGCAAGAGTTGTGTATTTTGGATGTTCATATTGGAAAAGTGGACATTCTTTCTCTCTCTAACGATTCTTCTACTCTCGCGGTTTCTGTTGCTGGGGAAGTTCATTTCTTCGCCGTGGATTCTCTTCTCAACAAGGAGCTAAAGCCTTGTTTTTCTTGTTCATTGGGCGAGTCAAGTGCTCTGATTAAAGACATACAGTGGAGGAGGAGATCAGAAACTTCTTATCTTGTTCTTTCGAATCATGGCAAGCTATATCGCGGTGCTCTTGGTTCCCCTCTTAAGGAAGTAATGGATAATGTAGATGCTGGTATGCATTTTTTTTTTATTTACAAGTTTATCACGTTTGATTTATATAAGAACTACTAGGTATCGAAATCAAATTTTAAAGCAGCTAGGACACTCATTTGACATTTGATGTAATTTATTATGAATTTAGTGGTTAAGAATACATTCACTAGATATATCATGCTTACTTGGGGCTTGTTATTTTTGATAGTTGAATGGAGTTTAAAGGGAAGCTATATTGTTGTGGCAAGAGAGAAGGTTCTCCACTTTTTTTCATCGAAATTCAAGGAAAGATTGCAAATATCCTTACCTTTCAAGTCATGGATTGGTGATTCTAATGACAATGACTGCAGTGTTAAAGGTATTCATCTATGGATTTTTGCTATGTTTTGAACTGTACTCTTAAATATAAAAGTGGTATAAAAGGCAACAATTGGGTCTAATTCTATTGTGCTTGAAGAATTATTAGCATATGAGAAATGAAACATAAAAGAGTTGCCTGATCCCAATGACCGGTGAGATTGATTCTCATATTTTTTTCGAGGGTGAATATTTTCTTTCTCTAGCCTTTTTGACATACTCTTTCTCTTAACTGTTGAAACTAAGATATTTCTTGAATAACTGCACCAGTGGATTCCATCAGGTGGGTGCGTCCTGATAGCATTATTGTAGGTTGTCTTCAACAAACTGCAGATGGAAGGGAAGAGAATTACCTTCTTCAAGTAATCAGAAGTGAAAATGGCAAAATTACTGATGCTTCTTCTAACCTATGTGCATTGTCCTTTTATGACTCATTTTATGGTCTTGTTGATGACATTGTTCCCCACGGAGGCGGACCTTACCTGTGCTTGAGCTATTTACCATCATGTGGGCTTGCAATTACAGCAAACAGGAAAAACACAGATGAACATATTCAGTTGCTGCATTGGTCAGTAAAAGATGACATTACTGAAACTGCAATTATTGGAATTGATCGGGATGATTGGCTCCCGAGGATTGAACTTCAAGGTAATGGTGATGATAATTTGGTTATGGGGCTCTGTGTTGATAAAGTTTCCCTCTATGGAGAGGTCAAAGTTGAAGTTGGGATTCAACACAAAGAACTTTCACCATTTTGTGTTCTTCTCTGTGTTACTCTCGAAGGAAAGCTTGTTATGTTTAATGTTGCAAGCACCACTGGACCTGACATTCAACAACACTCTGATTCTACTTCCCAAGGTGAAGGAGAGGATTTTTTGTCAGATATACCTTCAGGGCTTGGCCAGTCGAATATTACTTCTGAATCGGAGGAACAAACATTGGAACAGGTAACTTTGTATCAACTGAACGATGTCAGCAAAAGGGAGCCAAGTAGTAGTAATGTTAGCGATGTTGCTGCAAAGGAAGACCTTGTGTCTTCTGGGAAGGGTGAGAATTCAATACTGACATTTGCTACACAGCAAATACCTCACAAGGATACTAGTAGTAGGGGGCAAGGAGTGGGATCTCTGGTGAACTTGAAGCCTTCTGCAGATGATGACAGAAAACAAGTCCTAACAAAGCTGCCCCAAGCCACAAATGCTGAACAAACACAAATTTTTGGACAGTCATCATTGAAGAATTTATCACGGGGGCCTTATTTTTCTCAGCATTCCAACATAGTAGAAGCTCAAAACAGTTCTGAAATCATATCTCCTGCTTTATCTGGGACATCTACAACAGGTGTCTCCAACCAATCTAATGGCAAAGATTTACCCACAAGTGTTGACCTGCCTAAAGATTCAACTGTTGCTTTTACTTCATCTGGTTTACAGGGTAGCCCATCTCAGTTATGGTCAGATGGAAAAGTCATGTTTTCAGGGTGCTCTGAAAGCAGATCTCCATTAGTTCAAGGAAATAAATTTGATTATAATCGCTTTAATTTTGATACTGGAAGTGTCCCTGTGGACCTTGCTGGAAAACCTTGCCACCTGAAGGATGTTAGTAGTGGAACTACTACCAATTTTCCTAGTAGATCTGCCCAAGTTGTGGGACAGAAAGCTACAGTGAGGACAGAAACAATTGATTCATTGCCTTCTATCCGTAACTCACATCTACCATCCCAGGAATCATTTGCTTTGGGAAGATCTGCCATTCATAGACCTTATTCTTCAAAGGATGCCTATAAGGCTTTATCCTTCTCAAATTCTGAGCCACATTTATCAAGACAATTTGGCAATATTAAGGAGATGGCCAAAGATTTGGCTATTCTTCTGGAAGATATTGAAGGACCAGGGGCCTTTAGGGATGCCTGCACTCTTTCTCACAAGGCTTCAGTTGAAACCTTCGAGGAGCGAATGCAAACACTTTCTGAAAAATGCAGAATGTGGAGGAACATGATGGATGATCAGCAGGGAGAGTTACAGCATCTTCTGGATAAATCTGTACAAGTTTTGGCCAGGAAATTGTACGTGGAAGGAATTGTTAAGCAAGCATCTGATAGCCATTATTGGGAACTCTGGAATCGCCAAAAGTTGAGTTCGGAACTTGAGCTGAAGAGGCGTCATATTTTAAAATTAAATCAGGTTTTGACCAATCAGTTAATTGAATTGGAGAGGCACTTCAATACCCTTGAGCTTCACAAGTTTGGTGAAAATGGTGGAGTGCACACTGGTCGGAGAGTTTATCAAAGCAGACATGGGTCTTCAAGACAAATTCAGTCCTTGCATAGTTTGCATAACACAACAAATTCACAGCTAGCGGCTGCTGAACATCTTTCAGAATGTCTCTCAAGACAAATGGCTGTATTGAGTGTAGAATCACCTGTAAAAACTAGGAATGTAAAGAAGGAATTGTTTGAGACAATTGGGATCCCTTATGAAGCTACTATTAGCTCTCCTGATGCAACAAATATTAGTGACTCCTCTTTATTGAAAAAAAATTTTCTTTCTCCTGGTTCTGCTGCGAACAAGTATCATTCCAGAAGGTGCCAATCGAGTGCTATGAAGAGTTCCGATTCAGAAACTGCAAGGAGAAGAAGAGACTCACTGGATCAGACCTGGGCTAGCTTTGAGCCATCAAAAACAACTGTAAAGAGGGTACTTTTGCCAGAAAGCCAAAAGATAAGTCTGAGTAAATTTTCCTTCATGGATAGGCAACAACTGGGCAATTCTGTGGTGGATGGTACCTCATCAGTTGGTGACCCAAAGAAGCTGACATCTCCTTCAACTTTCATGCATCCATCTGGAAACAAAGGCACTCATTACATGTTCCCAAATCAGGCCTTCGATAGTGGACCAACTTCATCCAAGTTGCCTAATGTCTCTTTGTCTCCATCTCAATTCACATCTCAAGCTACAGGTTTGAGGTCTCCTATGTTTCAAAGTGATAATGCTTTGTCATCATCAATTTCAGCATCACAAGCTCTTGTGAAGGAATCTGGCACCACTGTGCATAAATTAAGTGGTAGGGTTTCTCCTATTGGGAACTCTGATTATATGTTATCTAATGAGAGTAAGCTTGTTCAGCAATCTGAAACTAATCTATTAAAAAAATCATCGGCTTCAATGGAATTAGCTGCACAGACACCTGCGTTGATGAAGTCAAGTGAAATGCTAGGTTCTTATATTAGGCGTTCTATGGATACAGGTTCAACTATCGAATCATTGAATCAGATACCAACAAGTACAAAAGGTTATGATTCTTCTGTTTCTCTTCTAAACACTACACAGCCCTCTCATACTGGAAAAGCTCTGCAATTCAATACTGTAGCTAGCAAAACCCAGCCTACTGATACATCATCATTTTCTCAAGCATTCTTGATATCTACTTCAGTTTCTTCTATACCACTTTCAGTTTCATCTGCAGTGAATTCATCAAGTATTGAATCATCTGCTTCTAGTCTATCGTCAACAACATCCTTGTCAGCTGCAACACCATTTAGCATGCCTTCTATTGGTTCTAAAGAGAACGTTGATGCTGATAGAAAATTATCTTTAACACCCTTGTCATCTGTTTCTTCAGTTATTCCTTCTAGTTCCTTCTCTTTTCAAGCTATCGAGTCATTGCCCCCCTTGAATAATCTGCCTGCAGTTTCTGAGTCTTTTAAAGTAGTGGTTCAATCGTCTAGTGGGGAAATTCCACATCCTGTGAATCCAATGCATCCATCTTCATTTTCAGAGTCCGTCAAAACAGAGGTTCAGCAAACTACTAGTGACACGTCCCTTTCTATTAGCCCAACCCCTCTACCTTCAACATCAGAGTCTCCTTCAAAAGGGCCACAAGCCCCTGCTGGAGAAACTTCTCCTTCTTCAGGTCCAACTTTTCCTTTGACTTCAGAGCCTTCTAAAACACAGCTTCCACCTTCTACTGACAAAATTGGCTCAAAAACAGAAGTGGATACTGTTAAAACAGCTCCGTTGGCACCTGAACATCCCGTGTTTAGTTTAAAGCTTGAACCTCCAGTGTCATCAATCTCCTCAACTGAAATTTCAACTCAGTTGGGATCTGGAAATTTGTCCACTTTGAATATTGCATCCAGGGTACAATTGAATAACCAGCCTAAACAGCCTGCTGACGAGCAGATTCTTTTTGGGGCAGAAGTAGCTTCTGATAGTGTTACAAGTGTAAAGAATTCAAATTTGGATATTGCAGTTATTGAAGAGGATGAAATGGAAGAGGAGGCACCAGAGGCTAGCCGTCCAAATGAAATTAGTTTGGGGAGCCTTGGAGGTTTTGGCCTAGGCTCAACTCCCAGCTCAACTGCTCCTAAGGGAAACCCATTTGGTGTTTCATTTGGTAACATGGGAACTCAAGTGAGCTCTCCATTCTCTATGACTGTACCTAGCGGAGAACTTTTTCGGCCTGCATCATTCAGCTTTTCTCCACCGCCCTCCCAACCATCTCCACCTGCAAATCTGGGTGCATTCTCAGGCGGTTTTGGTGCTGCTGCTGCTCAAGCTCCAGCACCAAGTGGGTTTGGCCAGCCTGCACAGATTGGGGCAGGCCAACAAGCACTAGGTTCAGTTCTTGGTTCTTTTGGGCAGTCGAGACAACTGGGAACTGGTTTCCCTGGTGGGTTTGCTACTTCTAGTTCAATGGGTGGCTTTTCAAGTGCTGCAAGTGGTGGTGGCTTTGCTAGTGCTGCACCTACAGGTGGTGGATTTGCTGGTCTAGCCTCTGGTGGTGGGGGATTTGCTAGTTTGGCCTCAGGCGGTGGAGGGTTTGCTGGTTTGGGTTCAAGTACTGGTGGATTTACTGGTATGGCTTCAACTGGTGGGGGATTTGGTGGTGGATTCTCCGGAGCTGCTTCTGGCAGTGGATTCCATGGAGCTGCAGCTGGCGGGGGATTTGCTGGGGCAGGTAATATTATTATTACTGCATTTTCATCTTTTGTGGGTTCAGCTCTTGTCAAAGTTCTTACTAATTTTGTATTCAAATTTACGCAGCTGGTGGTTTTGGGGCTTTCAATAGCCAACATGGAGCTAGTGGTTTGTCAGCATTTGGTGGCAATGCGGGAGCAGCTGGGAAACCTCCTGAACTATTCACTCAAATGAGGAAATAGGTTTTGAATTTTTGATCATTTTCTTCTCGATATTATAGTCATATGTTTTTCACTTGTGTGAAGGTTGATCTTTCAAGTTGTGTTTTAAAGCATAGCAAATTTTCATTTTGTATTCTGCGAGTACTGCATTTCCCTGATGGAAAACGCCTTACATGTTTTCATAGGACTGGATTACTTGCAAATTGCAATGAAAGCGTACTGATTTAATCTAGTAAGGATTTCATTATCTGCTCTACTGAATCCCACGGTCTATGATGTATTAAATCCAAAATAATATGCACAATTACACACCTTTAACAACAGTGTATAATAATATAAACATAGACGTGTGATAATATATGAAATTAATCATATGTTTTATATATTGAAATGGCGAGTACTACAATGATCTTACGACATACCAAATTTGATGGAATAGCTCAATCAGTTAAAAGCCATTTATGATCAACTAAATGTGGTGGAATAGCTCAATCAAACAGAATGCTATGGACTTTTACATGGAAGACTTGCAGTACACCATTGAACATTTACGTTGTGGCCTGATTATTGAATTGATCAAGGCTGACACCCATTAGGCTATGGGAAATTGAACTCTTGGAACTGCTCACTTAAGCCAAAATGCAACATCAGAAGACAAACATGGGTTAGGAACTCGCCACCTTTGCTAAGTTGTTCCTCATGGTACCTCCATTCACAATGATTTGCAGCATGACAAAGCAATTTTTTCCACACTTCACTAATGATATTCCATCTCTCATTAAATTCTTTATTCTGCAATTCCTTTGCGAGATGCAATGCAAGAATCACTGTAGATTTCTCATTGTCTTCCCCAGCTGCTAATGGTAAGTTTTCTTGAATCAATGCCATGCAAGCTTCTTTAATTGAAAATAAATTGCCCTTGATCTTGTCTTTCAAAAACTTTTGCATCTCTTCTTTTGCCTCTTTGTAAGCTCTGATTTTCCAACGGTCTCCTGTAGGCAGCATCTTTGTTTTCTTGGCTAGAAGATATACCATGTACTGAGATAAGGCTTTGCTAATTTCATAATTTGGGTTGTTACTGTTTCTTGCAGGATCGCCAATATCACTATAATAACAAAGATCAGTAGCTATGTGCCATATAATAATGTCATGACTCAACGAAATGGTTTCTTCAAATCTACAATTTCTTGTTGATTGAATGAAACCAGTTTGTAGCGAAGGCAGAAAAGAATTGTGAAATTCTGTAGCAGTTCGCTTTTGGAAAACTGAGAAGGAATGCAATAATTGAGCACTCTCTGCTGTTGCATCATCATCATGATCATCACTGCCTTCAATTGTTGCCTCTGGACAATTATTGATTATATTTATTACTAGATCAGCTTTCTTCCTCAGGTGTTTATAGATTGATTTTTTAAGACAAGGAACATCATTGACACCCTTCCAGTAAATGTCCATTTGTAGATGCTTGCTTAATTTGTGGATGCACGGTGAGATTTTGAGCCTTTTTGATTCGGATTCTAGGCAGCTACCTATTAAGTTGTATTGAGCTATCGTTCCCGACCACCTCTTACCTCTATTGAAATGGTCATGAAGATATAAAATGACATGGTAAATGAAATGATTAGAATCTGGGAACTTTTTCACGATCCAAATCATTGCTTGATCTGAGAGAGCAAGGCAAACAAATCCATAAACCTCCAACAGAAGACCTCCAAATAGCAATATGCAAGTTACTGCAGTATCATAATCAATGGTTGAAAGGAAATGCGGGAAATATAGCCCATCTTCGGAATCGGAACAGGAGCTCACGGAAAATTTTAAGAGAAGAAATGCAGTAAACAGAGCCCAGAAGCTAAGAGATCTGAAAAACAGACCTGTTTTGGTACAGATTATGGATACTTTAGTATGTAGCCTATCATATATCAACCCAAGCTCAACCTCAACCAACTCAAATGCTTCTTCCGGGTACTTAACTGAAGATATGATTGAATAGCTGTCTCGTAACTCTAAAAATCCCAAATGAAGATCTGAAAACATGAACAATGACATGTTGTATAAGTAATCAGCTCGGCTTAGATAATTAGCAGAAGCAGCAGGGCAAGTGCGGGCTTGTCCAGCGTTGGAGACCAAAACATGTTTGATATGCTTAGAGGTGGAAGAATAAAGAGCCCACGTTCTTTCTCCAAGCTTAATGATTCCGGCAATAAATGCTGCCACGGCTGCAAATGTCATATAACATGCGGCAAAAGGAATGAAGCAAGCGTAAAGAGAAACAATCACTCTAACAACTAATCCAAGAAGATTCCTTGACCATAACTTATTATCCTCTAGAGAATAAGAAGTGATGGTGTCAGAGCCGCTGAGGTGTAAGAGAAGAAAGGCTGTCCAAAGTTCCATAAAAAGAGAATGATTAAATGAGTCTGATCTTGAAGAGAAATCATCATCCGGTGCTACTTGGTTATTAGCTAGAAGGGCTAGTGTATAAATTGGTACAGATTCTGCAGAAACATAGAACAACCAAATAACAGCTGAAAGCAGTCTTCCCGAACTGGATTTTCTTTGGCTGCCAAGAATAGTGAGCATTACCTGGAGGGTAAAAGATAATAATACCAACGGTGGAATCTGCTGTTCGTTGCAAAATTTTATGATTCTTTGCAGGGTGACAGGCCAGTTTCCAAGATCAGGCTGAAATTATAGAAATAGAATGTTCAAATAGTTATATTTCTTTCCCCTAATCAAACAGTAGTTAATAAAAATTATTTTGTTTCTTTCCCTATATGCAATCAGTTTGCATTCCAATACGTTTGTAAGAATTGAAAGGGTTTTGGTCCGATTCCTCTCGGTAAAAATAAGTGACAACTGTTATTAGTTTGGTCAATATCCTTAGATTTTCTGTTGGCTTTTTTTTTTTTTTGACATCAGACTTTCTATACTCTTTCATAATGTTATTTGGTTTCTTATGACATAATAAGAATAGAAAAATTAGATTGGAGTTCTTTGAAGGGCAACGAGGGAGATGTGTCAAAGATGGATGGTAAGGATTATATGTTGTATAACAATATAAAAAAAAAAAAAAAAGATTAAATCTATCTATATTTTCCTCTTTCAAAAAAAAAAAAATCTATCAATATTTATTATAAGCTACATAAAAGCATAAATCTTGGTTAGTCAAAGATATATAAACGAATAAATGGGGACATTCACATTTTCATAAATTTTAATTGTTTGCTTTGGATAATTAATTATTTAATTTTATTGAAAAATAAGTTAGTATGTTTTATTTGAATTAGTAAATAATTATCATTGATGAGAAAAATTGAATTATTAAAATGTGAATGGTAATATTGAATTTTTCCATATTTTAGGGCATGGGCCTCTTCCCAGATTGCTCGTCTTAATTCTTCTTGCAAATTGCAACGCCGTTTGCAAGGCCGACCGACTTCCCAAGTAGGCGCTTGTCCACCCTTCGTCCTTTTGCTTTACGTGGGCATTTAATGCAGATACACCAAACCACGTCTTTCACTTTACATATACCATTGCCTTTATTTTCAAACCGTAGTCTTCTCCTACTCCGATCTCAAGTCGGCCTTTTTGAAGAAGTCTCTTTGCAGTAACCCGGTTCTTTTCAATTGCAAGTCTTGCTAGCGTTAATCAAGTAGGGCCTTCCAGTAGTAGGGCCAACTTCCCTAGAAATGTTATAGGAAACGACATGCCTCCAACCGACTTAGGATTCTCAACTTTTTCTACCTTCAGCCAAACTTCAAGTCGTCCCCGCTCTTCTTCTCAAAATCATGAGGTTGGTCACGACTAAGAGATGATTTCAACGAGCCAGAAACGAAAACTTACTGGATGACCCGTTTTGGCTCAACACAACCTTTGGTTCCTTAAACCAAATCATCGGTAGCCGACTTCACGTTATAGAATGTGCCTATGGTGTGGAGTCGCCCTTTAAATTAAACCTTCCTCCTACAACTGCCACCTTGAAAACTTTCCTTAGGAAACAACTTGTGGTCTATGAAGACCATTTCAGGATGGCATTTGAGTTTCCTTTGCTTCCTCTTATAGTCGACCTACTAAACCATCTTAATATTAATGCGTCACAACTCCATCACAATTCCCTTAGGCTTCTTTATTGCTTGGACTACCTTGGCAGGGAAAAGGTGTTAAGACTGTCATGACGGTGCATTCTTGATCTCTAATCTCTATATGGTCTGCATCACCCCGACCATATTTACCTGCTAAAACTGAAAATAAGAAATCTTAGCATTATAAGGCCATTCTTATGGAGTCGCCTACAAACTTCACCTTCAAAACAATTTAGTTGACTCCAATCGTATTGACTTGATATGTTCAAATTGACTGCACCGGACTCGAGCATAATTGAACTTTTTTTTTTTTTTTTTGTGTTAAAGTGAGTTAAGATTGATATAGGATTTGCACCCCTCACGCGCCTCCGTACGCAAGAGTGTATAACTTAAGCTTATAATGTTACATTTTACAAAATGATCATTCATTATAAACTACTCCAATATCTCAATTCCTAAGCAATGTGAGATTTGGACATTTTAACCCATTTAAACATTTGTCTCAAGCTAATTTTAAGCTTCAATTCCTCATTCACCTTAAATCCTTTTTGAGCATATAATATACCGTTGGAACGCTCTCATTGCGTAGAATACATTGGCACATTTCAAGTTATTCAAAAATAATTTTTCTCATAAATAATTATGTTCAAAGGTGACTAAACACACCAAAATTTCCAATTTGAAGTTGAGCTTGGTAAATTTGGTCAGCTTTAGGACCAAAATTATTTAGACATGTAACTCGACACCTTCTCCAAGCAACTTCAGCTTCCTCGAGTCTATTTCACCCAACAAATGCGAAGGTTTTAGTGGATGACACCTAGGGAAATGTAGATGGTCCATCCATCCAACCTTCTTCCTTCCACGGCCTAGATCACCCCTACTATGAGTAGTCTGATTTATTGTTGGAATATCAATCCAAGTCCCACATCGGAAAAATAAGGAAGAGCCACCTTGAATATAAGTGTCCACCTAACTCCATTAGTATGAGGCCTTTTGGGAGGAGCCCAAAAACAAATCCGTGCGGGCTTGGTCCAAAGCGGACGATATCATACTAATGTGGAGTTTTCGGTGGTGTTCGTAGTCCCAACATTTATTATAATGGGATGTATCATTTCTTTTGTAATTATTTTTAAATTAATAAAATACATTAACATCTTTTGCTGATCTGATTTTTACCTTTTTTTTTTTTTTTTTGCGTGTTCTAGAGGTTAACTTAAGGGATGAGGAAGTAAGGCTTGAACCTAGGTCTCATTGGTAAAGGAGTGCACTGCCAACCATTGTGCCATATTGTTAGATATGGCTCATATATTTAACATAACGGACAGATGCTGTCGCTGCGCTCCGCTCCGCTCCAGCATCTGTCCAATGGGGGGGAATCCTGAAAGTGGGTTCGGGGGTGCGGGGGCTACGCCCCCGCGGTATGGTACAGGGGTGATTTTGTAATTGTACCCGATAGTGTTACTATATATATACCTTGTATGTGTAACCGATTATAGGCTTAATAAGAAAACTTAGCCGCTCTGCTCCCGAGGACGTAGGCACATTGCCGAACCTCGTAAATCCTTGTGTTCTTTTCTTTGTTTGATTTCGTTCTTTATAGTTCTGTTTTCTCAACACACATCCTTTGGTCTTATTTTTACCTTCTTTTACTTATTATTTTTCACACTTTTGCATCCGAGCTTAAATTTTTAAAGATATCCTAATGTATGATGTTTGAAGCCACTCTTTGCAAGGGATAGACTTTAAATTATCAAGGAACAAATTACAGACTGGTTCGAAATTCTGATAAAAAGTATTTTATTAGGCATCTTACAATTTATCTTATAGTTAACGACAATGTTTACATCAATATCTATTTTTAATTAGTTCAATTGATTTTTTTGAAATATCGCATAGAGAATAGAGTGTTTATATTCAAAATTATTTCTACAAAATAAAACCTGAAAGATTTTAATATAATTTTGTTGTTGTTTTGAATTAAAAGTTAATAGCACTTTTAGAAAGTTTATAGTTTTTTTTTTTTTTCCTTTAATTATTCCCAAGGTTTGAACCCAGGATCTTTTGGTCTTTAGTGACTTACCTCACCACCAGGCCAACACCTTATGTTAGAAAGTTCATAGTAGTAGATAGCATTAAATTTGGAAAATATAGTAAATAGCCCAATTTACTGGCTAATTACCTTATTTAAACGTATTAATCTATCCCATCACCCAACCCAATACCTGATTACCATTTAAACATTCCAAAATAGCATCAGATTGTAAGACCAAATAGCAAAGGAGATCTTCGATCACTGCTCCTCATGTCCAGGCTACCACCGCCACCACATGAACAAGGCTTGAAAGTCAGTACTGCTCTTTGTCCCCCATTCGAAGTTGTTCTCCTCTCCACAGGCGTTGTCTTTAATTTGGAACTGCTCTTACTTCTTTATTTATCTCTACTACTTGAAATATCCAATAGCCGAAATCCGCTGCTCGAACCCTTATTCATGTCGAATTTCCTATTGTTCTTCTTTATGGGTTCCGATTTGTACTTCATTTGTTTGATTTTTAAATTGTGTTGTTTTTTTGGTGGGGAAGGAGACGTCTAGAATTTTGGAGAAGAAGTAGAGGAAATATTATGTACCATATGTACCAATACATATGGAATATATACAACATGTCATCTTCTTCTTCTCTAAAACCCCATCCATTATTAAATTTTCTCTATCCTCCAAAAACCACAACCAGATTCGAAAAATAAAAAAGAATAAGAGAAATAGCCTCGGGCTTAGGAGTGTCCACATGAGTTCGTTCACACAGGAATAGAAACCTCTTTTATATTCTATTCTGTCAAGAGTTCGGATTGCTCTGCCTAAGTACAATGAAAAGGAGGAATTGGAAATTCAAAGAGGGAGCCAGAAGCTTTTCGTTCTCTTTGTCCTTGAAATCAGAATGAAAGAAAGCCTACCTAAGCCTACTTATACGACTAAAGCTTCTATCTGACCCTAGCTTCATTATCCTCTTTCCTGACATTTCTAATTGATTCTTAGGCATAAGGTCTTTCTTTCTCTTAAGGACGGGTTTGCTGCACACAGAGAGGACTAGGAAGCTTCTACTCAGGCTTCTTATTCTCTGAAAGCTCTTTCTTCGGACTGTATTGTAACTACATCATAGAAAGACACCACTTCATCAGTGTGTTCCCTAGGTAAGAGATTCTTAAGTATTTTTGGATTTTTCCTTGGTAGGTGATGGCAGTGGTCTGAGATGTTAGATGATGGTGGCTCCTCATCGGCGGCGCTCTTTGTAGTCTTCTCGTCGGCGAGAACTCGATGAGGAGAACCAATTGGTTTTTGTTGAGGGTTGGGTGAATTGGGTTATAAGGGTACAGTTGGGATTTTTCAAAATACGTGCTATTTACTACAGTATATTTTAGAAACGAGGTGATATTTATTTTTTTGTGAATATATGCAATTGCAATGTTTTATTTGCCTCAAGAGCACTTAATATTAAATAATCTTAATTATTAATTTGAATATCTATTTTGAAATTTAAAAAATAAAATTTCTTTTACAATTTAAATTGAAACTTAGAATTTATATACCTTACTACTTATATCTATTTTAAGATGTTACTCAATTTTCTTGGTTGCGTAATTTTTTTTTTTGTAATTGGTGAATATTAGGCTAATTTTTAAATTACATATATCTATTTTTATTTTTTTTTATCCTCAATAATGTTAATGATATATATGTATATATATATATATATATATATATATATATATTAATTGTTTCAATAGAGTATTAAAATTTTGGACACACTCTATATAATGAAGTTATATAGAATTTCAAATATTGAGATTGACAAAACTTATCTGATTACCAATGGAATTGTTAAAACAATTAATTCCTCCTATAGTAATGTTGATGAGAAATTAGAATTGAATATAGTACCATGAAAGAGGAAGAGAAGCCAATTTAAAAAAAAAATTATTTTTCTCATTTAATTTTATAACTACCCATAATGTGATGATGAAACAAAAAATAACAAATTAATAGGTATATTGTTTGCTTACCCATAGTTCCATTTTCGAAAGCAGAATCTGCAAACACATAAAAGATATGTGGGTTGAGATGAAAAACAAAATTAAATGGAAATGTGTTTAGAAGATCAATAAACATAAAGAAAAACATATATTAATGGTAATTTTCTTCTTTCATAAAATTTAATTCAATACGCAGCATTTTGATATTTTAAATAATTGAAAGACTAGCAATAGTCAAAATCATACCATTTTTCAAAAACTATTAATTTTATAATTAAACTTTTCAATGTTTAGTGCTATGACCTGATTTTTTTAAAAAATTTATATAATATGTCACAAAAAAAATATCAAAAAGAAAATAATAAAAATAATAACATTATTGTTAACAGAATTTTATCTTAGACTTAATAACAACAACAACAACAACAATAATAATAATAGGATAATTATAATTTAATTTGTATATTTTGGTCTTTATATTTTTAATATTATATTTTTTAATCCATAACATTCTTATTTATTGATTTTATATCTTATGCGACTTTAAACAAACAGTGCGATTTTAAATAGGAAAAACGATGAGTAAAAATGTGCATATTTAAATTATCTTTTTGGCAAATAAAAGACTAATTAATAGAATTATAAAAATTATGAAATATATAGAAAATCTATAAATAAGATTATACTAGCAAAAAAAAAACCCCTCAATTAAAAAAAATAATTTAAAAATATATTATTTAAATTAATATTTTTCAGTACTCTGATGAACTTTAACTTAAAAATTTATATAAACAATCAGCTATGGCCAAAATTCCTGTCGATTTTTTCCAACTAATTAATTCCTTTTCTTACAATAAAAAAAATATGCAAAAAAAAAAAAAAAGCAAATTTATTCATTTTAAAAATAATCTATAACATCTAATAAATATTTTTTAAAACATATAGATTATTTGTAATTTACGTCTTTATGATATCTACTGATCTAAAATAATTTTAATAATAAAAATAAAAATATTAAAAAAAAATACAGAAGGAATAATCTATATTTTATATGTATTGTTAGTGCTATATTGAAACACTCTATTCAATTACTAATTTTAGTAAAAGCTAAATTAAGTAAAAGAATAAAATAATGGAAAAATGATAATAAAATATATGCCAATTTTTTAAACTTTTGATTTCTAAGTGGTGGAAGTATTGCAATGCAGCATACAACAAATATAAGCTAATTAAATACAATGAACACATACCTTTGAGAATGTGGGGATCTTAAGCCACCTAGTTTTTGTGTACTGTTTTTTTAATGGTTGAAACTTGAAACTATATTAATATATTATGTAGAAGTATATTGTATCACACTCTTCCCACAACTACAATCAAATTTGCTTACAAATTGAAAGAGAATCATATGCTCTGGAGCACAAAGTAGAGCGCTGGAGCACAAAAGGTACTTTTTTTTAAATGAACATATAGAGTCACTTTGTAATAAATTAAGTATACAAAATTTTGTAAAATTCATTCGTAAACATAAATCTTTATCTGATTTGTTATGTTTAGAAAATAAATGAAATTTAAGTTTGAATTTTAAATTAATTATTTCAAAACATTAAATTTCTTGACAAATGAGTTGTATAATTCTAAATCATTCATTCTAAAGCGGAGTAAGTGTTCAAATAAACTAGAATTAATTTACGTGAAGTTTGAGAAATCTTTTTGTACAAAAAATAATGAGAAACAACTTTATTCCAACTCATCTTTATGCAATCTATTCGTCCTCTACAATCACCACTCAATATTTTATTCATTCACCATGACAAACACGTCTAGGTGTGGGCAAAACCGAACCGTAAATTGAAACTGAACTAGAATCGAACCGAATCGAATAATTGGTTAATCGAATTTTCGGTTCGGTTTTTGGTTTATAAAATATATAAACTGAATTTTCGGTTCATCAAATAGTATAAATCGATTTTTTTTACGTGTAAAATTCGGTTAAAACTGAAACCGAACCGAAAAACCGGTTAACTGAATTTTCGATTCGGTTTTCGGTTCATAAATTTTAGAATAGGTTTTGAACCGAAAACTGATTTTGCCCACCCCTAAACACAACAACTATTATGGTGGAAGATATAAATAGGACTACAGCGCTAATTGGTACTACCTCCGTTTTTATGATATGTTTACATTTCTGTTTTTTGGTGTTTTTTTTAGTTGTTTACATTTCCATTTATAGTAAGTTTTGTAATTGTTTATTATTATTTTTTTATTGGTATTGGTGAAAAAGTAAATTTTTTAAAGGGTTAGTATTGTTTATTATTATTTCTGTATTGGTATTGGTGAAAAGTGGGTTTGTATTGGTATTAGTGAAATAGTGAATGTAAAGATACGA
>CATIWJ010176153.1:0-15341 GCA_949640765.1 Croton laevigatus | reverse complement strand
GATCATATACTAAATTTAAGTATCTTTAATCCCACACTTTAATCCTTTGAAATTTAGTACTAACTTTATTTATTCGCTTTAGGTATACCTCAACTCTATTTGAATATTAAAACTTAATCCAATATTAAAACTAATGGTATTTTTTTTAAATTTATGCTGTTCACGAAATTTCAAATTAAGTTATGACACAGTTGAATGTTTAAAAATATCATTAGTTCATTCATGGGGTTCTATAGTTTGAGAGTTTCATACTATGTAGATAGGGGTGGACAAAATCAGTTCGGTTCGATGAACCGAACCAGTTTTCGGTTCAAAACCAAATATAAATTTTATAAACCGAACTGAAATTTGGTTTTAACCGAATTTCGATTCGGATTCGATTTTAACCGAATTTTACATATAAAATGAAAATTGATTCATACCATCTAACGAACCGAAAACCGAACCGAAAATTTGGTTAACCGATTATTCGGTTCGGTTTGCGGTTTGGTTTGGCCCACCCTATATATAGATGTGTTTGACACATTAAAAACTCAACGAAAATTTGCCTCTTTGACATGCAGTTGCAACATCAACTTCAAACATTTTGCATAGTTTGTTCTAACAATAAATTGCTTAGTTTATGAATTATGTTTGTGTTGTACATCAACTAAGTCAAATATTCAAAGAAACAATATTTCTATAAACACTTTTTTCTTCTTCTTCTTTTTTTTTTTTTTTTGAAAGGACACAATTATTTGATGATCTTTTTTAATTAACTAAAACAAGGTGTCGATTGCATCATAACAAAATACTAATTAATTACTTGTGGTTAGGGTGATGATTTAACTTGTTTAATTAGATTTTGTTAATTATGAATATGGGTACATGAATGAATCTTCTGCTTTTTGTAATGTGTATAGTATACAAACGGGTGCATGGGAACGAAAACTGCCTACAAAATCACTTCTAGAATTCGTTCTTTTTCTAATACCAAAGGGAATTCTTAATCTTTCTTAATCATTTGATGCCAAATGGTAGCTTAAAAGTCATCAAGAAAAGAAATGTGGAGGGATATCTTACCTACTATATCTTATATTACTCAAATCAAAATCTAATTAATATATTCCTTTGTTAGCTTATAATTATTCATTAAAGACATAGCAGTTTTCTTGTAGTCATTCATACAATTGTCAATTAGGTATAGTACAGTTGTTCTTCTAACCTTTTTGAAATGTGAAAATATTGTATCTATAGCCCAAAAATGAACTGTCTCTTGTTTTGGGTACTCCCTTTATCCACAAATATAGGTTTATTTCTACTTTCATGATTTCAAAGAACACAATTGTGAAATCTCACGTCAGATATTGATTGAGATTTGATATGATATATAAGTTAAGCCACCTAACTATTTAGTCACCTTAGGTTAACCATTTTAGGCCAGTGGATTTAGGTCGAAATAGTTAATGAAGGCAGTTTGATGGATCATTTTGGAAGCTTGTACGGTCAGACTCCGATCTAGCTACATGCAAGTTGCAGTCCCTAGACTGGGTCATGACAACAATTTTATTGTATAAATAATAATGAAACATTGAGTTATTGATTACATCACACTTACTATTTATATTTGGAAATTACTATTTTATTACTAAAGTTTGTCTAATATTTCTATTTCATCATTGGATTTTGGCATAATTGTTATAAGGTCACCACACTTTGGCATTATTCAATTAATAAAGCATTTTATCACTTCTTTTTTTTTTGGTATATCCATAGAATTTTTCAGCAATCTTCTCTTTTTTTCATTTTTAGTATATTCATTGAATAATCTGTTAAAATTTGACAAAATATTATTAGTTGAACGATGCTAAAGTGTATTGACCTTAAAATAATTAAGCCAATCTAGTGATAAAATAGTAATATTAGTTAAATTTGAGTGACTAAATCGTAATTTTTCCTTTATTTTTTCAATACTCTTTTTCTTAATTGTAAGTTTAAAAATAAAAAATAATAATAAAATTCTCTTAAATTGGTAAATATATTTATATTTTTGGACAATTGAAAATAGATTTATATTTATAAACGGAGAGAGTCGTTCACCGTATGTAGGTTTCTTGAATCTCACTATTGGCTTAATAATTTTAAAACATAACATAGAAAAAAAAATAGAAAAGTTGAATCTCATTATTGGTTTAATAATTTTAAAACATAACATAGACAAAAAAAAAAAGTAATTTTAAAATCAAATCAGAAATACTCACTGCAATCTTTTTTCTATCTCTTATACTTGAAATAATTTAATGATGAACAAGAAAAGGTTTATTAATCAAATAAAAAAAGCTTATGTTATAATGTGATACTAAAGTAGCCATTTACAAGATTTTGATAATAAATGTAGGGAAGTATAAAATAAAATAATTTGAATGCTAAAATTAAAAAAAAAAAAAAAAAACGAAAGAGATGTTATTTAATTGATCGTAAGAATGGTGTATGCATTTTTAAAATGGGAAAGAATGGTGATTGGGTGAGTTTGTGATTGGGCATTAAGAAGAAAGAGATAAAGAGGAATATATTTAGTCGGTTGAAGGATGAGTCTAATGATTAGAAAGGCAATTATTTGTTGATGAAATGCATATCATATAATATATTATGCATCACCCTCTTTCCATTATATTATACATCTCCTCTCATCACATTTCTTTCAAAAACAAAAAACATTAGTGGGTGATATTAGCGTTAATCCATTCTTCTTTTATACTAAGAATGATTGTTTTTTAATTAAGTTAAAACCTAATAATTAATTGGATCATACAACTATCAATTATTGTTAGGGTTGCATTGCAATTGTTGAAGGAGATATTAGGTAAAGGTATCATAAATTCATATAGCATTTAAGGATCACAATAAAGAAAGAAAGAAAGGAAAATAAAATGAGAAAGAAGTTAATGACCAACAATGATAACAATGGCGGACCTTGTACTAAAAAAGTTGATGGATCCTCTATCCTTATTGCTCTGTTGAAGCAAATACAGGCAATTGGTTTATTAACTTTTCTTTTTTTGTTTTTCAATAGCTATATGATGTACTTTGGAGCTCTAAGGTCCAGGTGGGGAAACTTTACGACTTAACCATCTTGCTATTTTTCTTATAATCTATTTAAATAACACTTTTGTGTATAATTATATTATGTCTCATTGCAATTCAATATAACGTAAATAAATATAAAATATTGAGAGTATTTTCATTAATCCATAAACACAAGAATTATAAAAGAGGGAAAAGGATCTTCATTTTTTTTTTCCTTTGAAGTTTTGTTTTAAAATTTCTTGTTCGAGCTACCATCAATCATGGTTCGTGCTTTGTTTTTCTTACACATTTGTTCTTAATAAGTTCTAACTCTAATTAGAATATGGAGTAGTATCCCTCCTGATTTTAGTCTTCGTACCATGGGTGCTTTTAATTCCTCTCATTTATGAAATTTTTTAATATTTTTATGTTTATGTGTTCTTATTTATTGTTGTCATTTCAAGATACAAAATGAATCATTAATTTCTTTTAGTTGAAAATTTTCATCTTCAATTATGGATAGCGATGTTGTACCGATAGAGTCTGGTAATATAACATATTCATCCATCAATATTTAATTATTTTTTGAAAAATATAATGTTCAAAAATTTTACTGCAATCAATCAATTTTTTCGTACTATTTAAAAAATGATCAGTATTTTGCGTTGAAAATTAATTTTTTTCTGTTAAAATTTGAAGATAACCATCAAATAAAAAATTTTAGTCATTTATTATTGGATTTCTTAATTCTCATTATGGTATATTACAATTATATTATCAATTAAGAAAATTTATCACTTTCAAAAAATAAATAAATGCAAAATTCATTCAAATAAAAACATAAATTAACCACTTTTAGTTTATTTTTAAAAACTGTTGTAAAAATACAGAACAAAAGGATCGGGTAAGAAAGCTGGTGTATGGCGGGGGGCAAGGTTTTTGTGGAAGGGAGGCAAGGAAGCTCTGAAATTGGTTGTTCTGGAAATTCGCCATTTTCGCAGTTACAATTTAGCTTTGCTTGAGACTTCTTTCTCGTACCGCAAGGTTTTGGATTTGAATTAAAATTCACCCATGGAACCTACAATTTCAAAATCCCTCCAATATGCATTTATACACTACTTTTCCTGATACACATTACAAAATTACACTTGTCTAAGAAAATGCAGAATAATTTGATTGTACAAAAATATTATCCCAAAAATTTCTCTACTTGATTTACACTTCAAATTCAAACCTGCAAATTGAAAATTCAGCAACATTAAACTGGCATTCCAATAACTCAAGAAAAAGCAGACAAAATGAAAAAAAAAATTAAGTTACCCATATCATCCATTTGATCTTTAAGCAGCTAGAAAGTAATCACGAATGGTTTTTCTTTTCAAAGAAGATGGTGGGTTCAATACAGAAGAAGGGCTCTTCATTTCTGCTTCAGGAGTTTTGCTGAAAGTTTCTTTTGAATCAGAGTCCAATGATGACAACTTTCTTTTCTGGGACTCAGGAGTTCGTAGCATAGACAATTTGCTGTTGTCTTTTTCGCTGCTTTCTTTTTCTGAAGAATGCAAATCAGCACAATCTTTTTTAAGACTAGTCTTTTCTTCATTCATCAAAAGCCTTCTACCTTCCTCACTTGGCATTGCCATTATTCTCCTTCTAATGGAAGAAGGAGATCTTATGCTTGAAGAATAACTGTTTTGCATGTTCCAAATCCTGACCTATCAAATACATCATTTTTAAAGCAAGTAAGATATCTATAAATGGGAAAACTTATTACATATTACATTATCCAGCATCTATACGGATTGGGAATTTTATCTTACTGTGAAATCATCTGAAGCAGTCGCTATCTTCCCATAAGATAGGCACCTGTCATAAATGTTTGGCAAATAGTTAGAATGTATAAGACAAAAAAATATCTGATAGAAACTGCATTGGGTTGTTAACAAATTACCAATCTACTGCTGTAACTTCTCCATCATTGCTTTTCAATGCGATAGGATCTGTGTAAGGCTTGTTCACCTGAAAGGTTAATCAAATTATAATACAGAAGAAGACTAAAACTACGAGTAACATCAATTTAGGCAAGAAATAAAACCTGCCATATGTAGGCTTTTCCGTCGCTAGAGCCACTTAGAATATGAGTTGCATCAGGACTGATTGCTGACTGCAAATTGCATGAATCACATTAACACGCTTGTAGATAGATTTTTTTACGGCTCCTAAAAACAATATCATACCTTTACATAGAATGATTCAATCCGGCATCCAGAGAATGACTGCAATGGACCTTTCTCGAGCTGAAGTATGTTATACAAGTAGATTCTGGCAAAATATTGTAAACCTCTTCAGATGCACCAAATTTAAGTGAATTTCGAAGGGGAAAATGGTCACCACAACTGCAAGTTACCTGTGGTCCATGCAAGAAGCTGTAAGAAACACTCCGTTTAAATCCTGAGACAGGCTTGAAATACCATGCAGTCTTCTCTCCTGAAACAAGCACAAGGGAAAATTAAGTCTCCATATTATTACTCATGGCATCAGCAAGTTTACCTAGACTTTTACATATATTTAAGAAGAGACTACAAAGCATAAAGGATAAGAACTGAATACAAACAATGCATACCTTCTCAGTCGAAGATTTAGGGTGTGGATATGCTTGAGTAACATGAGCCTTCAAATTTCTGGTATCCCAGAATTTTACCACACTGAAATAGAACAGATGCTTCTCAGTCGAAGATTTAGCGTGTGGATACACCATTCGTACAAAAGAATTAAAATAGCTCTCAGAATAGATTAAAGATGCTTTAAACAGACCTGTCTACTGCTCCCGCTGTGGCAATGGAGAGCTCATCTTTTAGATAAAGAACAGATGTAATGCTCATGGAAGCAGCCTGAGGAGGAAAAAAGAAAGAACTCGAGAATTAACATCAAGAATGATGCCAGGATACAAAGAAAGACCATAAGATGACAAACCTTTCCCCTCCTAACCCGCTTGGCTTGAGGTGAAAGATGAGCTTTTTTCACCATTGCAGTTGAACTGGATGAAGTACACAAAACAGCATCAAGGAAAATGCTATGTGTAAAGGACAAAAGTAAGAAAAACTAGGGCTGCATGAGAATCCAGCACAGTGTACTCTGGTATGCAAAAATGGATGTACACTCACTTTATGCATGCTTCAGTGCAATTACTTCTGGAATCAATTTTGCATCTCAGGTCCCACAAGGCAAAGGATCCGTCTCTTGAACCCGAAACGAGAAGGTCTGTAGGGAAATTAAGAGTAAAATTAAATTGATATAAAATGAAAAGAAACTAATCTCGTAAATGCATATCAGAGGACCCACTGGAATTCTTTGGATGTGGACTTATAGATTTAATACTTCCAGTATGCCCCATCAGAACTCCAGTGCATTTCCTTTCTTGTACATCCCATACCTTTATCTGTATAATGGTCCGTGAAAATGCAATTAGTAAGTTCCAAAAGCAAATATGGACCTCATATATGTTCAAACTTGTGAAATTTGCACATTCACATAATAGTTTATTTGTTAAAAGGCCATTTGGGAAATTAAACTGAAACCTTTCTAATGCAAAATTAACTAAATTATATATTTAACCACAGAACAATATATTTTAATGTGTAACTACTTACAGTTTGATCACCTGAAGCTGTGAGTAAATTGGTGTCTTCCTGAAATTTCACATCATTACATAAGCAAACAAAAACAAAATTCATCAGTTTTCTGGTCCATATCTTGAAAATAAAAGATAAGTAGAAGTAAAGTCATGTTGACCATTGATGAAGGATTGGTCAATTGAAAGATGCAACAAATCAAATTGCAGTCACAGCAATGCTAGCTGAATTGACTTGTACTAAAGCTGATACAATGATCGATTGATTCATCTAATTTTATGGAATTTGTGCACAATCAAAACACAATTGCAGTCATAGTTGTTAAATCGAGAATCAAATCAAGTATCGGAACACCAAATTCTTGAATCGAGAATCGGGAATCGTATCGTAAGATTTGCAATAAACTTAAAACTTGTCTTAAAGGCATAAATAAGTCATAAAATAAAGTTAGAAACAAGTCAAATAGAATTAGTGCATCCTATTTTGAGATTTTGTACTAAAATATTGTAAATGCAGTAATGCAAAATTTTTTAAAATAAATAAGAAATCATAATGAAATTTTAAATAAACTCTTAAATTTTTAGAAAAATATATAATAGAGAAAGAAAAACTTAAATTTGAAGTATTTGGAAAGAAATGTATAAGTTCTTGAAATGTTTTTGTTTTTGATCTATATATTTTGGATTTTGTTTTTTCTTTATATTCCCTTTGGATTTTTATAGTTGTTTATGAATTGGACCAAAGTATAGATTCGGTGTAAAAACGATTCACCATATAGATTCTTATAGGTTGGGATGAAATTTGTATCGAATCGTAAGATTCTAACAACTATGATTGCAGTAGCATAAAACCACAGAACATCAAATACCATTAGCCTGCACAAGGAATTGATCAGCCTAGCTCAAGTTTCGTTAATTCAACAAAAAGGGCAAAAAAGGACCAACACCGATCTGTGTGAAATTTCAGTAAGAATAGAAACAACATCCGTAGTAATTAATAACCAAACAAGTTCTAATAATAAGTTGTGGAAATGGTAAAGCACCTTGATCCAGCATATATCAAATATGGCATTCTGATGAGCCACCCATTCAATGATTCTTGCTCTACCTGCAAACATTAGATTGAAGGTTTTAACAAAATCAAACAAAAATAGACTAATCAGCAATTGAAGATTTGCATCAAGAAAATGGGATTATGTGATTCTAAAAGAAATGCGTGAAAAACCTGAGCATTCTTGATGAGATGCGAAAGCAGGGAACTTTTTAGATGAATCAAACAAGCTCACGAATCCATCCTCATCAGAAACAGCCAAAATATGGGAATTTTTACTCGTCTACAAGAATGGGAATTCCCAATTCAGTTTTTTCTCTTCATTTAAAAAAAAAAAAATGGGAAACTGTAGAAATTGTACCTTGCCGAAAGAAATGGCCAAGGGAGGCGTCACTTCTCCGCTACGTTCAACAGCTAGGGCTTCAAACTCAGCAAAATCAGATGCCGTATCGCCGATACAAGGTCTTTTTCGAACTGATTTGAAAAAAAAAAAAAAAAGTAGCCAGTTAGAGAGCAATAAATACAGACGGCGGCGGAAGAGAAAGTGGAAGAAGTACCTCTAAGTCCGGTGAGTTCTCTGGACCTGATACCTTGGAAGACGGAGTCCATAGAGAGAAAGGAAAGAAGGTGGTGAGAGAAAGAAGGAGATGTTTAGCAATTAGGAGGGCCATTGAAATGGGTTTACTGAACCAATTTGGCGCCACCGCCAAGATTGTCGTTTCAACTACGCGGGAAAATCAAATTTCACATTTCCAGCAGCGCAGCCTCGTAGTTTTTTATTTTTTTATTTTTTTTTTCTCTAATTACTTGAGAAAATGTTGAGTATTAGACTTATAAAAAAAAAAAACCTTGGATTAGTGTAGTAAATACCAGAATATAAAATTCATTTTTAATGTAGTAAATACATAATTAGGAAAACAGCACGTATACTTGGTATTTTAAAAAATAGCACATATATTTAGTATTTAAAAAATAGCACATTAATTTACCTTTATAATAAATGGTTTTTTTAATTATAATAAATTGTTGTTAACAATTACGAGAATTATCACTTTAATTGTGGAAATATACTAGAAAAAAATTGAGAAATTAATGTAGGTTAATTGAATTTTTTAGTTTTTATAAAAAGGCAATTGTGAAAAATTTGAGAACTGCTCCCTTCATTTCTATATGCGTCTCATTTGCTATTTTTTTTTTTTTAATAAATGTTCCATTTGTTGAATTTTATGGAAATAAGGCTGTATTTTTCCATTTTTACTTTTGACTTTAAAATAATATTTGATTTTAAATAATATTTGATGGACTTACGAAATAACAAAATATTATTTAATGAAGAGTATAAAAGACTTTTCACTTGATAAATTTTATATTGCCAATACAACTACTTTTTAGTAGAAAAATAAAAAATAGAAAACTTATTTAGTAGAGAAATAGATAATGGAAAACTTCTTGATTATCTAACTAAATACAGCACGTAAAAATCAGAATTGCAGAGAACTTACAGTCACAATCACTGGTAGACTTTTTTTTTTTTTTTCCTTTAGTTACCCAAAAAAAGTTTGAACCTGAGACCTTTAGTCTTTGGTGACATTACCTCATCATCAGGCCAATGTCTTTGATGACATTACCTCACCATCAGACCAATCCCTTGAGTTCACCGGTAGACTTTAAGTCTTTGATATAAACTATTTTTTCTCCAAAGCGAACGACCTAAAATAAAAACAACAATAAAATAATATATGTACCCAGTTTTATATGCTAAACTGAAGAAGCTCCATTAAAAAAATAAGGATCAAGCTCAATTCTTGTAGTCCAAATGGAGATGGTATGAAACAAAAATATGATCATTTAGCCAAAATTTAAGCCAATTACAACTTCAATTGGCAAATACAGCTTAATACACTTCAGTTAAATAAGTTTACATAGCCAGACCCAAACTAACCAGCCAATAAATGAAGGTTTACATATGATAAGCCAAGGTTTACATATGATAAGCCATTAGGTTATCAGATTCTTCAATTTTTCTGAGATTTCTGGGCTTCAATAGCTTTCTTCCGTTCTTTAAGCTTATTAACACGAGCATTCTTCCGCTCTTTGCTCATCTGGATATAAGTATCAAAGGCATTTATAAATCAGTAAAATGAATGCATATTGGGAAATGCTGCAGATAGCACTTGAAGTCCTGAACATATAAATGCCTCTAACGTAAACAAAGCCGCTAATCAATTAAAAATAATTCAACCATTTTCCAAAAGAAAAAAGAAATACACAAAGGAATTACATTATGATAAAACAGCATAATAAATGAAACACAAAACACTCAATTAAGCAGTCATTTGACAAACACAAAATCAATTATGGATTCCTAGTGCGCACACAAACCAAGCAAAAGAATCACTGACAGGTCCAACAGAACCAGCAGGCTAAACTAACAGACAACACAATAACCCTGCATCAAAACACTAAACTCAACCAATATATGAGAAATAAATGCATAAGGCAGCTGATTAATAGATTCCAACAATATTAAGATGTATCCTATCCTACTGACCATTTTGTATACCAAATGCGTACATACATATGAAACTTCAGGACAAACAAGCATACTTTTCAAGGCCATAAACCTTGAAATAATATACAATCTTGAAAGCACTGCAACACCGATGCAAGTCAAGAAATAGAAGCAGCAAAATAAGGTTATTGAACTTGCCTTCATTGCTTCATAAAGGCCTCTGTTTTTCCGTGACATAGTTAATGCATCCCTGTTTTCAGCATCTTCAACAATCTGCTGCAAAGCAGGGAGATGCCCTTCATTAGCCTGCATTTTCTCCACATCGGAGCTCTGCTTAACTTTCTTCAATGCTGGTGAATCCTGACCCTGAAGTTCCATTTGTAATTCTTCACGATATTGCTTCTCAAGAGCTTCCATCTGCAATATCCAAAATCCAATCAGCTCAACTAAGATCATTTAACCTTCTCAAAAATAACGGAAAAAAAAAATTTCATTTGTATATGAGCTCACATGGCTCACCAGTTCCACAGACTAGACCCTGAAGTAATTCAGTCGATACAATGTTCGGATGATTTTAAAGACTTGGGGCAGAAAAAATGTTTAAGGCACAAATAACGAAAGTTCAATTACCCAAAAAATAATTATCCAAACAACAGGTTAACGGATGGGATTCAAAAGAACCTACTTCCTTTCATCTAAAACCTTGGCGTGTGTGTGACTGTGTAGGATGCGACATGTGCAATACAGGGGAAGTTTAAACACTAGCAGCGTGGGCATGCATTCAATTTAAGCACCAATTTCAAGCACCAATTTTCGACAAGTACATACCTTCTTCTTCCTCTCAGCAGCTTCAATAGCCTCTGTTCTACTAATGAAACCTTCAAGCAACATATTTTGAGGATCTTCTAGTTCCTCTTTTCCAATGCCTGTAATTGGAAGGACCTCATTTCTGGCAGCAGCCTGCAAACGTTTGATAGTCTCTGCATAGTCAGGAACATAACCTTCGGCCTCGTTGTCAACGAAAGGTGAAAGGTGTGGTGGAGGAATCCTGTTGGCAACACCATAATGTTACATCAATATTACCATTTTTTTTTTCTTATACGCTTAAAAAAGAGAACTACAAAAGAAGCCAGACAAGTATACTAGATGAATAAAATATTAAAAAAAATGGATAATACGGCAAAGCCCACAAGACTACTGCATGAGCAACAAAGAATCAGACTCATTCTTCAAAGAAACAACCTTAAACATAACTGCAAGCATCTTTCGGAGAACCAGCTGAGATAAAAAAATAAAACAAACCATTCAATTTTCTCGATCAAAGTAAAAATAGCAAACCCTTCTTTTGAATTCTATACCATGTGCCCTCATTTCTTTATGGGATAATCCAAAAATCAAGCTTCAATTTTATTCCATTCAAAAACTTTCCCCCCACCATTCTTTCCATTACTTATATTCTATTGTTTTACCCCATGATTCCAACAATATAACATCATGTTTTGTTATATTCATTAAAATCACAATCCATATATTGCAATTAAGCTTAAAGATGAACTGATAGCTACTTCGAATCACTGACACCAACAACATAGACCCTTAAAGAACTCTTCTTGCGACATATGACAGTCATGCAGCCTATTGTGAACTAAAGCAACTGAAACCTCAATCAATCCATCATCTAATCTAATAATAGAAAAGAAGCACATGTAATAAAGCATCCATAATTGCTGGAACCATCCACCAGATAATCATAAAGCTGACTTAACAATAACAATACAATTAAATGATAAAATTAATAAATGAATTGAGTAGCTCTAGCAACAGATTTGGATTCCCACAAAAGGTTCTAGTTGAGAATATGAAAGGCTACAATTCGACCTATTGCAGATGTTGCATCTGAAACGCCAAATCATCTTTTAATGATAGAAAGGTAAAGAAACAGCATAAGAGAAAATGTTGGACACCAGGGAAGAGGAGATAAATGGGTGGGGTGTTACATATCGCAATAATTACCTCCCCACTAAGTAATTCTCGGTCGGCAATATAATCCTTGCATTGACACAATCAAAAATCCACTGAGGTTGAACATATTCCCTGGAAAGGTATTTATGACCTTGGCTTGGCCTATCAATGATCTGCATGAATAAAGACGTACATGTAATTTCTCTTAAAGAGAGCTCAGATATCATGAAGAGATGTGTTTGGCTGTGAATTTGCATAAGCCCATATACATCATAATCAAACATGTACATGCATGAACAAATTAAGGAGTTGATTATCAAACCTGATGAGTAATGCTTTGGTCAGCTTCATTGAATGGGGCACCATCTCCATCCCACGAAACAACACCCCCAAAAGCAGGTATAATAAAAAGCAAGGACTCTCTAGGAACCTGAACAAAGATATTATTAGATCACTAGATATTATGACAGAAACATGTAGGAATGTGAACATATGACGTATCAATCCCCCTAATCAAATAAACTCTGATGCACTATCAGAACAATCCAAAAAAACTGGCATGTCCAATAGCCTCAACTAAGGCTATAAATGAGCAAAAATATTCACAAGAAATTGGAGGTTTGACTTGAAAAACGCTTGTCCAAATTTGGTTCAACTTCAAATAGCAAACAAGCCGAGCTTTCAAGCTTGTTGAATAAAAGAGCCAAGCTCGAGCTCGCAAATAGCTGAATAGGCTTGCTAACTGTATCCTTTGAGAAGCTTGCAAGCTCACTAACAAGTAGCATTGCAAACTATATCGACTGAGCTCTGTAAACTGTCTCATAACTCTCGAGAGCTAGCTACTGTTTTCAACTTTATTTAATCAAAAAGACATAGTTTTTTTAGAAATTGCGCAGTTTCTACATACTAGATGGTAAAAACACAACCAAGCTCGAGTTAAATTAGAGCTCATTATCGACCCGAGCTCCAACACGCATATTATGAGTCGAGCTCTCGAATCAAACCAACGAACACGAGCTTCACTAATTCTTATCAAGCTGAGCTCAAGCACATATATGAAGCTCAAGATTGGTATTTTCTCAAAAGACACCCAAGGTTGAGCCGCATTTGAGCTCGTTAACAACCCAAGCTCCAACAAGCTTATTTTCGAGTCAAGCTCGGAAATCAAGCTCACGAGCTGAACATGAGCTTCACAAATTCTTATCAAGCTTATAGTTGAATCTTGAATCGAGCTTAATGGGCTTGAGCTCTACCTTGGTATTTTCTTGATGAGCTGAGCTTGAAGAAGCTATTGTTCAGCTTGGCTTGGCTCACTTAAGTAGCAAGCATCAAACCCACAACATTGACAAACTCAGGTTACTAGCTACCTACTTTGATTAAGGACACCCAACAAGTTGAAAGTACCAGCAGTAAATTATTATCCTCACCTCACGACTAAGGAAAAATTTCATATTCCTGAATAACTTCTTGCACTCCTTAGTGTCTTGATCATCTTCATCTTCACCCACAGCATCCTGAACAAGGTGCATCAAAGCACCAGGTTCATTGGAAGGAAGTTGATGCTGAAGTTGAGCCAGTCTTATTTCAGATTCCTCAGTTTCTGTCCCCTCTACCTGGGCCTTAACTTCTTGTGATATTGATGAACTGGAAGCTTTCGGTTCTTCCACAGACCCACCAGAATGGGCATCAATGTACCTTGATAGAGCATAAAGTCCTGCAGTATTTAGCAATAGCACATCCAGAAGCGAGAACTATTATAAACAGATTTGAATATGCATGCTAAAACTGAATATAGTCTTGAAAGAAAACATGGAAATTTTTTACCGGTATAATCATAAAATATATACCTGCTGCTAAAGCTTCCAATTCGGGGTCAAGAATTGGAGGATACTGCACATTTATGGAATGATAAAGCCTGAAATTGACAAAGCCGAGAAGATTCTGCACCAAGGATAGGCCGCAAAATGAGCAAATTTCATCAACTAATTTCACATGTTATGTACTTATGCTCAATGAATGATAGTACTTAAACTTATTTGCAAATACTTTTTACAGCTAAGAGATATATGTATATAATCTTTCACTAGGAAACTACCAATTGAAAAGGATTTAAGTTGGTACCAGAACTTATTTGGTTCTATGTTAAAATCTCCTATCCAAACAGAGTGAACTTAATAAAACAGCACAAGACAATCGGGAGCCAAAGTACAATAACAAGAAAGAATGCAATGCAAAATCATTAAAATCTGACCTGGTAAAGCTCCAAAAATGTTAACATAACATTGTAATTGACATCATCTGGTAACACTTGCTGCATTGCATGAGGAGTCAGCCATGTGATCTTTTGACCCTCAACCTCAGCCTGCAAATTTAGAAGCAAGTAAGTGCTGCATTATTAAAAATTTCAAAAATGAAAATAAGACACAGGAACTTGTATACCTGATAATATATGCCCTTTACTGATACAAAAACCTTCCGCAATTTATGAGTGCGAACAATATAAGCTTGCCATTCGTGACTCAACCTAGTCAAATATAATTTAAAAAGAAAAAATATACATATATATCAAACAAGTAAGAAGGTCATCTTATGATAAAAACATGAAATTTACAGTTCTTAACAGATCAACCAAGCTCCAACAGTTTTCCCTGTACAAATCAATGATAGATGTATCACCTTCGACAATTATGAACGCATTCCACATCAATTTTCAATCTTTCTATAGCAGGTAGTACTGCAAACAGGTGCACCAACGTGAGACAATCATCCAAGTCTCTGAGTGCATCAACAAATTTTGGGTACCTAGAACCCCGAGCAAAACAAGATATTAGAGGGTTACTTCCCATGAACTTAAAACGAAACAATCGGGAAATGAACATGAGGGCGTTCAAGATTTAGCAAACCTTTGTAGAATGACCTTGTCATAACTGGGAGTAGGCTGGCGAGTTTGGAGACGAACTGCCTGGTCATTATCCTTCTTTGCCAAAGCTTTCTTTATCTTTTTCTGGTAAGCCCTTATTTCCCTAAACTTCTCGAGTAACGGCTCATGTTGAAGGTATGCAATATCCTTCAAATGATAGTAAGTGTGGTGATTTCCTTTCACCTTCTTCTTTGGCTCCCGGGGGAATATACCTTTTAGAATG
>CATIWJ010176041.1:0-39628 GCA_949640765.1 Croton laevigatus | reverse complement strand
ATCAATTTGAAGAAAACTAGAAGAAACATATAATAGTGCATTTATGTGTCATAAAAAGTGCTAGCAAATTTTTTGTCCCACGATTTAACTAAAATCCCACAAATATTTGTTTTATTGTTGTGAAAGGTAAGGTTTTTTTTTTCAATTTTTTTAATTATATTTTCTCCGTCTCATAATAGATATTCATATTTTAATAATTTTTTTTTTAAATCTCCACATGATAAAAGAATCCATGTAAAATGAAGGGTACGTTAATATTTTTATCTATTAAATATTATATATTTTTTATTTTTTTTAATAGCAAAAAGCAAATAGGATGCTTTCTCCATTTTTTTTATAAATGATTTAACAAATCACATCTATTCAATATAAAAAGTGAACTCATATGTTTTAAAAATAAATTATTTTAATTCAGAAAATTTTTTTTCTTATTTTTAAAATATTAAAAAGTTCTAAAATTTTAATAAATTAGGAACTAATATAATATAATAATAAAAATAAATATATAAATAAAGTGCCACCTTACACCTTTTTTTTTTTTTTACCAAACACCTTACACTTTTGCGGTATTGAAAAAATGATAATCAATTAATTTAATTATTAAGCGAGGACGGAAATGGAAAAAAAAATTGAAACAATTGCAAAAGAAAATAAACCAAACAGCTTACTCTGAAATTGAATTTAATTTAATGATTTATATTCATAAGATCTCCTCTCTATGTACCTGTGTTTGTTAATCTTTCTTCTCCAACGCGCGTTCTCTTTCTGTTTGCTGTCTTTCCATGGCGGACTCTCCATCTTCTCCCGCTTCTACCGTTGCTGCAGCAGATTCCAATTCTAATAAAACCGAATCCGTTAACCCGAACACTCAACCCGATCCAACAACCGATCCCTCCGCACCTCCACCGTCGTCTTCACTGCAACCTTCTGCTACTCCTACAACAAATCCTAATCCTAATCCTAATCCTAACCCTAACCCTGGCCTGAATCCGAACCCATCTATAGTATCCGCGCCAGTTCATGCGTTTTCATCTTACGCGCCGCCTCCGCCGCCTGCAATACCTGGTGCATCTGCGCCTCCACTTGCTCAAACTTTCCGTCCTCCGTTCTCTGCGTTGCCGAATTATCAAAACCCTAGCGTTGGTGTGCAGCCTCCTGGAGTGAGTGCTCCGCCAGTAATGGCTTCTGGTGCTCCTGGCACAGCGTCGGTTCCTGCTCCCATGATGCCTTATCAGATTCCACCAGGTCAAGCTCCGAATCCGGCATTGAGACCATATGCACATATGCCAAATGGTTATGGTGCCATTCCTGGTGCTGCTCCTCATGGGACTATGGCCCTTCCTGGTGGGTTATTCCTTCCCCTATTCTCTCTCGCGCTTTTTGAATTCCTTAAGCTCGTATTTACTTGAATTGAATATATCTTATGCCAGTAGCTATTATTTGTTGAGCATCTCAAGTATAGTATAGGGTATTAGTTATGATGTGCATCGATTAGCCTTAATTGTATGATATGGTGGAAAAAGTTTGTTCAAGAGGGGTGCGGAGAAATTCATCGATGACGGGATGTTTTCTCCTACAGTGTCTTGATTGAATACGGTGAGAAAGGTTGCAAGGCTTCATATTGCTTAAGAGAGTAGCATCTTCTACTACAACTCCTGTTTTGGTATGCACATATTTGCTTGGTTTTCTTCGATTGAATTCAGAATAAACAGTTTAATATAGGAATTCTTTTTTGCTGTAATAAAATTAGCATTTGATCTTTACCAATGAAATATTAATTAAAAAAAAAAAAAAGACTAGTTCAAAATAATTTGAACTGCCATATTTCTCCATTGCCACTTTTGTCATTCTAAATTATGCCTCGCTATGTCATGTTTATTTACTAGGCTAATTTCTGATAGTTATAAGGATTTATTTCCCTTTCATGGGTCTATGAATTGCCTGCAGCAGACCATGTTAGCAACTGAGTGCTTCTTTGGCTTTTATCTAAGGTATCACAATTTCTTTCAATTACAGTCAATCTCTCTTCTTCCCGCTCTCTTGTATATTTTTATGTTGTTTTCATGTTTGTGCATTTTACAACTAACGGTTGAGCTAAACTAAAATGGCAAATAGTAAATTGGGTCTAGTTATGTCTTTTTAAATCCTTGAGAGCATGAGATGTTCAAGATTTCATGTTGTTCAATGGTCAAAATTCTGCAATTGGTGCATGGGATAGTCTGAAAAGGCTACTCTTTTGCAAGTTGGTGCATGAGGTAAGCCCTCTTCACACATCAATGTTTATGAGTTCGATTGTCTTTTTTCTTAATGTTTCCCTCAGGTTATCTATTCAGCTGGTGTGCTTGATGCGTATGGTTCCAATCTCTAATTTGCTTTTGTTTTGTGGTAACAACATTTAATTGATATCTTTTCAATTTTTATCTGCACATATGCATAATACTCGGCACAAGAGTTATTTCTATATTTGGTTTGTGGACCAGCTCTGACATGTCTGCATAGTTGTTTGTTTTCTATTTTGCAGGAATGCAACGTTACCCTTCTCCATACCCAGCTATGGTCCGTCCTATATTTCCTCCTCGCCCCCCTGGAGCAATTGGAATGATTCCAGCTGGTCGCCCTCTTGTTCCAGGGATTCCTGGTGTTCGCCCACTTGTTCCCCCTATCATCAGACCAGCAATTCCGTCCGTCACACCAGCAGAGAAGCCACAAACTACTGTATATGTTGGCAAGATTGCTTCTACTGTTGAGAATGATTTTATGTTGTCTCTTCTTCGGGTAGATTATGATTGCATCATTTTTGTCTCTTATACTTTATGTTCTATTCTTTTCTCTCTTTTATTTGCTTGTATATCTTTGAAGTCTGATTCTTTGCACTTTATGAAAGTTCTGTGGGCCTGTCAAGAATTGGAAACGTGCTCAAGATCCCTCCGATGGGACTCCTAAAGGCTTTGGGTTTTGTGAATTTGAATCTGCTGAAGGTGTTCTCCGTGCATTACGATTGCTGAGCAAATTAAACATTGATGGACAAGAACTGGTGGTATGTATGAATACGTTAACATTGCCTTACCAAATTATTATCCCTTTTTATTCTTATTTTAGATATTCTGCAATGCTGCATTTACTTTTGTGGTAACTAGTGATTTGTTGTAAACAGTAATTTCTTCCTAACTAGAAATTTTGTTAAATGAACTTGGCTTTTTTTTGGGCGAATACCAGCACGAGTTAAACTCTAATAGAACCTCTTGTTGACTGCCTTCATTTTTGCTGTCTTTTATTTTTCTCCAAATGGTTAACTCTTTTTGTTTTTATTTTCAATATTCTGCTATGATGCATTTGCATTTGCATTTGCATTTGTGGTAAACAATGATTTGTTCCAAATTAGAAACAACAACAACAAGCCTTAGTCCCAAACAAGTTGGGCTCAGCTGTATGGATCTTCCAACGGTGAACTACACCAAACATAAGAATAGTAGTTACCACACACCTTAGATTCTTTTGACGACACGGATTCTATGCTTCCACTCAAATCTCTTATTAACCAAATCCGCATCGATATCTAAGGCTTGTAATCTCTAGCTACCACTACCAAATAGTCTTAGGTCTTCCTCGACCCCTCTTGACCCCCTCGACCATCAACTTCTTATACTTACGAATCGCCGCACGAGGAGACCTCCATAAAAGATGCCCATACTATCACTTTATCACCAACTTCCAACTTCTGCTACGTGGACTTTCTATCGAATATGATCATTTGTAATTTGGTCCAACCTTGTATGGCTACACATCCATCTTAACATTCTTATTTCCGCCACATTCATTTTATGGAGATGTTACCCCAGTAGTGCCTAACATTCACTCTCATAGAGTATCGGGCCGTACAACTGTCTTATAAAATTTACCTTTTACCTTAAGAGGTATTTTCTTGTCACATAGGACTCCTGATGCACTCTTCCACTTCATCCACTCAACTTGTATTTTGTGTGCCACGTCTTCATCTAAACGTCCTTCATTCTGAAACACATAACCCAGATATTTAAATTTTTTGGACCTGGGGACCAAAACTCCATCCAACTTAACCTCTTGTTCTTGCTTCTTCCTTAGATTGAACTCACAGTGCATATATTCCGTTTTGTTCCAAATTAGATACATTTGCTAATTGAACTTTGTTAGTTTTTGGTAGAGATAGCATGAATAAAGCTTTAACAGAACCTCTAGTTCATTGTGCCTTTGTTGCTAGCACGTGAACATGAGTCTTTAATCATTTCTTTGCATTTATACTTTGCATGTGGCTCATGGCTTAATTGTTCTTTCTTGTTATATTTATATATAAATTGTAATTGATCTTGGTGGTTTGTGATTGCATGATTAACAGCTAAATGTGAATCAAGCAACTAGAGAATATCTGGAGCGTTATGTTGAGAAGAAAACTGAAAACTCAAAGAATGTGAAAGAAATTCAAGCTACAGGGATTGACAAGGAGGATGGAGTGGCCGTAGGCGTTGAAAAGAATGAAACTCCCAAGTCTTCATTGGAGGACTCCAGTAATGCTAGCAATAAGGGGAACAAAGAAAATACCGATCCTGCAAGCTTTGGTATTGTGACTGATGAAGACAAGGAAGGTGACAAAGAGGCTTTAGAGAAGCTTACTAGCATGATAGAAGAGAGGTTAAAGACTAGACCTTTGCCTCCACCACCTCCTCCTCCTCAAACACCTGCAGATGTTTCTGGGAATTCCTACTCAGAAATGCCTGCTAAATCAAGAGACGGGGAATCTGATGGAGACATTAGACATGGTGAGTGTTTGTGGTCGATATTTGATCGTAAAAAAATCATATCGTGCTTTATGATTAGCTGATAGTTATTGTCTATTCAATTATGAATTCATATAAGCTTTAAGATTGCATGCAAAATTAATGTATTTCAGTAAAAATTTGAGATGCAATTAGCAGACCTATAAATGATAGAAATTTGAGTGGTTTTACTGAAGTAGTTGATATTTAGAAATTCTGATGTCTCTGCGTTTAATTTTACGGATAAAGATGAATTTCTTATGGAATTTCTCTTTAGACTGTAATATTTTATTGTACTTGTTTATATTTCAGATACAAAAGTGTCCTCTGGTTCTTGACATCTGTGAATTTTATTAATTGGCTAATTCCAGATCTTCTGTGATTAAAATTCTTGTATTGATATCATTAATTGTCTTGTTCATAATTCTGCAGAATCAACTGAAGATAAAAATGATGATGAAACAACTAGTGACAACAAAGCAGCAAGTGAACAGGATAGACCTGGAACAAGCTCTCCTGAGAGGGGTAGGAAACATGACAGGAGAAGCAGAGAAAGAGACAGAGATCGAGACGTAAAAAGAGAGAAGGAAAGAGAAGTTGAAAGGTATGAAAGGGAAGCGGAGCGAGAGCGAGTTAGGAAGGAGAGGGAGCAAAGAAGGAAGGTTGAGGAAGCAGAACGTGAGTATGAAGAACGATTAAAAGCTTGGGAGTATAGAGAAAGAGAGAAGGAGAAACAACGGCAGTATGAGAAAGAGAAGGACAAAGAAAGGGAGCGAAAAAGGAGGAAAGAGATACTTTATGATGAAGGCGGTGATGATGACGATTCGAGAAAGAGGTGGCGTGGCAGGAATGTCTTAGAGGATAAGAGAAGGAAGAGGCTACGGGAGAAAGAGGAAGACATGGCTGACAGACTCAAAGAAGAGGAAGATATTGCTGAGGCAAAGAAGAGGGAGGAGGAGGAGGAGGAGGAGCGACAGCAACAACTGAGAGATGAATCAAAGATTTCATCTGATCATGTTATGAATGGAACTGAGAAGAAAGTTCTTGCTGAAGAACCCAGTTTTGAAAGCAAGGATAAATTGTTTGAACGAGATGATGAGGGAGATTCTGGTAATGAAAACCGGACAGGTATTTTTTTTTTCATTTTTAATTGTTTTTATTTGCTGTTATATTTCACACTGGCATACGAGTGTTTTTATTAAAGATGAAGATAAAGCATATGGGCGCAAACACACAAAATATGAGCCATTGATAGAAACAAAGGATTTGAACTTTTCAATTTTGAATGGTGACCTCATAATGCAGATGATGGCGTCTTACAAAATGGTACTGCTGATGAGTCGACCATAACATCATTGACTGAATCGGATGTGCGGCAGAGTGGTAATGCACCTACAAAAAAGTTGGGTTTTGGTTTAGTGGGGTCAGGCAAGCGAACAGCAGTTCCTTCAGTTTTCCATGTAGAGGATGATGATGAGGCACATAAGGACAAAAAAATGAGGCCCCTGGTCCCCATTGATTATTCTACAGAGGAGTTGCAGGCTGTTCAATCTACTGTTCCTGCAGCACAGCCACCAAATCTTGCAGCTGCTGCTGAATTTGTGAAGCGTATTTCTAATGTTGCTCCAAAAGAAGAGAGGTCTGATGTGGAAAGAGAAAGAACTAAGCGTTCTCATGATAAATCAAGTCAGCGGGAGAGGGACAGGAATGATGACGGTGTTAATCGATCGAGAGATGAAAAAGATAGGATTCTTGAACGGGACAGAAATCGGGAATACGGGCCAGAGAAAGTTAAAACACCAGATAAGCTGAAGCTTTTGGATGCAAAGCAGTTGATTGATATGATTCCAAAAACCAAGGACGAGCTATTCTCTTACGACATAAATTGGGCAGTGTATGATAAGGTGAGAAATCTGATCTATTTCATGTTTCTTAGTTACTACTTTAAAGTCATCAATCATTTCCTTCAAAAAATAGAAAGAATGCTCAATATGAGCATTGCTCATTGCTTGATGTTTAAATTGTTAGTCTCATAAATTCTCTTAAAAATAGAAAAGAAAAACTTGCAAATTGCTGGAAACCATACTGCTGTTTTTTTTAATTCTCTTTGATTTGTTTTTGACAATAATAGATGCTTTGATTTGACTTCCTTTGAAGAGAGCAGTCTGAGCATAATACTTAATTACTTAGTCCAAAGGATATTTCATGTTTAGACATGTTGTGTCAACTGTTTCTTTGTTCGTCCTTGTTTTAATAATTATAGAAGGCGCGTATCAGATTTTACCGTCTCAGTTATATTCCTTATCCGCCATTAGGACCTTCTGTAGGTGTATATATTGGTCTTGCTAGCTTGATTCGGAATGTAGTTGATGAAGCCTAGTTAGAACTTGGCATTCCCCTGGTTACTTGCAGAAAAACTTAAATCTAATTTTTGAGACCTTGGAAATTGTTTACCTTGTCAGTTCATATTTGTAGTAATGCTATTGCATATGTTCCTCTTGAAGCAGAAACTACTGAACAGTTTCATGTTTTCCTCATAAAAAGGGTGCCATTGGCTATTTATTATCACGTTGGTTGTGTTCTAAAATGTTGCTTCGTCATTACCTTTTCTCAGCATGAACTTCACGAGAGAATGAGACCATGGATTTCAAAGAAGATTACAGAGTTTTTGGGAGAGGAGGAGACAACACTGATAGATTTCATTGTATCAAGTACTCAAGAACATATGAAGGCATCCCAAATGCTGGAGATGCTTCAGTCTATATTGGACGACGAAACTGAAATGTTTGTACTGAAGATGTGGAGAATGCTCATCTTTGAAATTAAAAAGGTGGAAACTGGTCTTGCTTCGAGGTCGAAAACATGAAAGCATGTCTTGTAGTTTTTGCTATACTACTGTGACAGTTCTTACAATGTCTCGATTCTTGGTAGATTTAGCTTTTTTTTTTTTTTTAGTAATTGCATAACAAAGCAGAGATTTCAGTTATATGGAATGTACTTTTGTTCGAATGATTACAAAAATTTCCTTCAAGAAATGAAGGATACATTCTTGTACTGATCACATTCTTTGGTTTGATCATGCAGCAGCAAAATACCCAACATTTGTTTTTAATAACAAGGATGACCCTTCCTATAGGTTCTTGCGTAATGGACTGCCCACACAGACTGCCAAACCCAATTATTCAATGTTTCAAGAAGAAACCGAAATTTATGTTTCTGGACTCTTATGTAATGAATCATTTTTTACGTCTTGAACTTGGAAAGTACATATTTTTTAACGGTGAATTAAGCTTTTGAATTAAATTCGGCAAATTAAGTTTAAAAATTAAACTACTGAGATTTGAACAATAAATTGCCCTGATCTCAACGATTTTATAGAAATAACTTGAATTTCAGTATTACTATTATCTTGTTAGCTTAATGGTCAACCATCCTGAATGAAAAAAAAAAAAAAAGGGCTGATGAAGCATGCCTGTAAATATCATAATTGGAAGAGGAAGTTCTTCATTCACAAGTAAACAACCTACAGGTTTAAAGATGAATTCATCCCTCTCCACCGTGTAGATTAGTACTAACAACTATAGGTTGGAGAATCTGCTCTTGCAATAGGGTTTGCTGGGGTTCACTTGTGAACACCCCTAGCATAAATGCGCTATGCGTAAACCATACACAACAAGAATCAAACATTATCAGAGAACAAAGACGATTTCTGAAGCAACAAAACTTTGAGAAATGTTAAAACAAAAGAATGGTCTCTATTATACATCTGAAAACTCGAATACATAATTTGGATCCCTTTGAAGAAAACCTCCACAGTTCTCGAGCACCGAGAGGACATTCTGTAATGCATCTGTACAACAACTAACTATATTGCATTTGCATCTACTTTTTGATCCAATATTCAAGTTAGCATGTACTAACTAACTTCGTATATAAATATACAGAGGTGCATGGCATCATTTTTGTCCGCCCCTACCAGCAGTCGAGCCCATAACACCGCTAGTTTCAGTAAGGTTAGCAATTTATGTTCAAAATTGGACACGGGCAAGATTCTGGCAAAGAAATGAATGAATGTTATACTCATCCTTCTGAATCTTTTCTTTTCTTGGCTGATCTGCTTTGTGGTTTGCCGTTGGCAATTGGATCCATAGCAGGAAGCTTTACAGGTTTGCCGGTTGGCTTTTGATTATTTGTTGACTCTGGATTTGGTGAAGAATTATTTTCTCCCCCAACTCCTGCAACTTCTTTAGGAGAAGAAATGGGAGAAAGCTTTTCATAGACAATAGCAGCATCCAAGGTGTATATTCTGAGGGCAAGAGCAGACACAGTAGCAATCTTTGCTGCTGCAGAAATTGATGACCAATACCACCACTCACTTTTCAGGTAATCTGTCTTAATCATGTTTTCAAATACAATAGTCGCTCGAACCATCTGACAAAAAAGTGAACAGAGTTCAACGCATATCACCAAATTTATGCACATAAGTAATGACAATAACAATACATCTTCCCAATACCAATCCTAATTTCCAGTTCAGATCCTATTACATGTTCATAATTCAATACTTCTAAACTATTAGAGCGCACCATCTACAGTTATCAAGGGTCACAGTTGGAAACATGACTAAAAGTCTGCATTCCATTAAAATAAGGAACAGAGTCCAGTTGGTCTCATTGTCATGATTTATCTATCATAAATATAAAATCCAGGGAACTAGACGAGAAAAATAAAACACATTGACATCAAATGATGGCAATATGCTCAGTTTAATTTAAGGGAAAAAAAAGTGAAATATTAAACCTAAAAGTATGGCTTGTATTCTAAACAGTACAGCAAGTTTCGAGAGTTCAATCATGCAGCCCTGGAAAGAACATATTAGCAGGCATTAACCAAGTTCATCAAAAGTTCTGACAACCAACTTTGACAATAAGAAATAATGGTCCAGGTGGCATGAAAATAATATTATTACCTCAAATACTGACTTGGCCGATTTGACAAATGCTCGCCAGGCACATCTTTTTCCCAGATGAGCCTTTGAGGCTTTCAGCGCTTCTTCAGGAAGGGCAGCATCCATATCAAGCAAATTAATCTTGAGCTGCCTAAGAATTTGAGCCCCCTTCCCAACAAGGGGCCTCAATGAAGAATCATGAATTTTCGATAGAACATTCCTCCGTTTTGAACCAGTAAATCTCGAAACTTCTCTCTTGTCATTCATTTTATTTGATCTACTAATTTCTTCCAATTCCTTATAAATGCTACCTCCAGGAAATCTCTTTGGGGAGTTGATGGCATTGGTAACATGTCTTTTGCCGGTTAGCGGATTACCTTCAAGAGCTCCCTCAGACCGATTTTCCACATTATTGGACCCACCACCTTGACTAGCCTCGTTTTTCCAGCAAGGCTCTAACTTCAAAGTGGGGTCATTGAGATAAGGAGATGAAGATGGTACAAATGATGGAATGCCATTTGAACCAAGAAGGCCTATTTCCTTCACCAGTTCTTTATTAGAGGTTCTAACAACAAACTTGGCACTTACCTCTTCAAGGTTGTAAGGGGATGAAAAGCCCTTTGGAAATCCAGCCAACCCAAATTGAATCTCATGTCTCCTACTACTAGACTTGCATTTTCCCATTTTCCCAGAACCATCTCCCAGTTCATTCTTCAACATTGTTTTCTCTTTCAAGACCTCATTAATCCCTTTGCTGCTCTGAGAGGAACTGCACTTTCCATCATTGTGCTCCATGAGTTCATACTTTGTAGAAAATGACCAGTGGCAGGAGTGGCAATGATGCTTAGAAGGCCATATGGGCTCCAAGCAATCACACCGGCACATTCTCTCATCAGTGCCCCCACTCCAGGTCACTTGAGTGTTGTTGACATCCAGTTCCAAGCAAGGACCATACTTCTTTTCAAGGGCAACAGAAGCATTAGTATTAAGAGCATTCAACTTCACAGTTCTTTTAACATTCATGGACATTGCAGTTGGTTGACCAATTTCTTCTACACTGCTTCCAGATTTATTAGAGTTGCTATGTCCAACTTTCACCCGCTGCAAAAGAGATTCTATCAAATCTCTCTGTGTTGGGTCATTCTCTCTCAACCATTGAATAAGTTCTTCAATCTCAGCATCAGATTGGTAAGAAAACCATTGACAGGATCCTGGAGCACCATCATTAGTCAAATCAGTTACATACGGACTAAAAGCATTTGGTTCTTTGAACATGAACTCCACTCCAATTGGAGAAGAATTAAGAGTCAGATTGTCAGATAGCAGCTTCCTGTGTCCTTCAGCAATGCTCTTTTGCTGCAACAGTGTAGTCCCATCAACAATCACCCATGGAGATGTACCTGGCCTATAAAATACCCAGTATAGCCGTCCAGCAGAGTCCTGGCCTAAAACGTCCTTCCTCAAAGCCACTTTTTGCAACTGAGAGTCTAGACACGTAATTGAATCCTGCAACATAGAAATCCTATTCTTGATGGAGACTGCCTCAGGATTACTGGCATGTAACTCTATTGAATCAGGTTGGTTTATTTGACATTCAGAATCACTAATTTTCATAAATTGATTTCCACTGCTGGTTGAATGTTGTTCTGGAATACCATTTGCATATAACCAGTATGGCTGTTTAGTAAACTTATTTGACCCATGAGTCTGAGGACCATCTTCCAAATTTACCAGACCAATGGTGGAGTTCAAACATAAACTGCTTCTATTAACAGGCTGTCGCATCAATTTTTCATAGTTTGGGAGCACAGTAGTTGTCCCTTCCATTCCCAGTTTTCCAATGCCATTAGGTGTTTCTGTATTTGCTTTTGCCACTTTTTCAGCAAGGGCTTCTTCTCTGGACTTCAGGTTCCTCCATTCTGTATTTAGCGATCGCAATTTCTGCTGCAAATCAGCAGAAGCTGAGGCACATTGTTCTAGGTTTTCACGTATATTAGCATTATTCAGCACCTCATCAACTAAATACTTGAGAAGGAATATTCTCTGCATAAGACCAAAAAAAATCAATGCATGTTACTCTATTCAGAAATAGAAGCTTCGCTAAGTCCTCGTGTTTGTGTAAAAATAATTAAGAAAAACTACCAATTCCAGCATCATATCCACCATATAGCAAGTAGCAACAATTAGCATGAACATTAGCTGAGGTGAATGAAATGCTCCGAGATGAATTTCGTTATATTACTACTATAAGAGAGTCGTTAACAGTGTCTGATACTCTAATTTAATAAGGTCAAATGTACCACCAAGGATTACTAACACATTCCGAAGAAATTGGACCAAAAGAAGACTGAATATCCAGAACAAACCACAGGCTCTTCCATAACACTCCACCATCATTTTTACTTTTGCTAGCTATTTAAGTCCCTTGAATATAGAATTCAACTGCTTCTAAATACCTTCGGATTCCTCCCTCAGATAACTTCTAATTGCAAGAGCCAATCTTTTTAAAACTCAATACAAGACATCCTAAAACTGATGAACTGACATCCTAAAACTGATCAAGTATGATCATAATCTAGTTAAATAAACCAAAATAGAATAGAATTTCCTTCCTATTCCACCCATCCTCTCCTTTTCCATGCATGAAGTTTCTATTTCACTGTTCCAACTTCAATTTTTCAAAATCAAGTGCATGAACAGGCAATTTTATTTCAACTGCATCAAACCTTTATCAAAATGTTGATGTGGATATCACAGCCATCTTTTCACAAAGATTCATGCTGAGTTGGCAAAAGTAAGTCCAAGCCGGTGTATAGTGACATAAATACAACGGGAAGCAAAACTTTCTGAACTTGTAGAAACGAGTCCATGTACCTTATCTAGGTGGAATTGTACCAATCAGCATGAACCTCAAGGAAAAGGGAGTCCTGATATTCATATCAAATTCTGACGAGGGCAAATGAACTTGAAAAAAAAAATATTTTGTTAGAATCAAAGCACTCATTGGATAAAGAAATAAAGTTGCCACACTGAATTAGATCCAATAAAAAACTCAAAGCATCTATTCCTTCTTAAATTTCAGTGAGGCATTATTTTTTATTTTTTAAGTATAAATTATTAAGGACATTCATTTAAAATCTTGTAGAAGTATGGGTTTTTAATTTTCAATAAACATGCTGAAGAGGAAAAGCTAAGACCCACAGATTTTGTTTGGGAAATGACAACCACACTTGAAACTCTTCAATATTTATCAATCCCTAAAGATGAAGAATGAGAAATGCTGCACCTACATGTTTGAATGTATAAGCTGATTGCATCATGGTAAAGGAACTACTCTCTCTGTGTGATTGTCAATGATGAATGGTCAGGCTTGATAAACTTGTTATCTCACCTACAAGAGTATTACAGGCTAGGACAGAGATGCAAACAATGGAAGCAGTGCATGGAAAACATTTATTTCAATGCAAAATAATTACTTGCAACATAAATACTTTTCCGAAAAAGCAATCAGACAAATTAAATTTCCGATACATTACAATAGACAGAATTATGCAAAACTAAACTTAAAAGATTTCACCAATTTAAATTTCATTCCGCTAAGCCATAAAATTAGTCATATTGGTTGAGACAAACCTCTTCTATGTTGTACTCCCAATATTCCTTGACTTCCATACTTGTGCATAGATGTGTGACTGCCTCCCGAGCACCATGAGTAAACTCTCCTTGACGTCTTCTTTTGACGTACTGGCTAGTGAACTGAGGAACCTGCAAAGCTCCCTGCTTGATGCAATGCCCATTGATGCAAGAAGGACAGTACCAATTTCCTTCAGGTATTCTTGCAAGTGGAGGATCTAAGCAATATGTGTGATACCCAGAATCACATTTATCGCACAACAAAACATTGTCATCATCTTTGTCTACACCACAAGCTTTACAGACACCTTCATCCCAAGGAGCTTTGGGAATCTCACTTGCAGTCCCAAGGATATCTTCCATTTCCTTCTTTGCTTCAGAACTCAGGCATTCTGTCGCAGCATAGTGTGCCAGTTTCTCGACAACTGCAAGAACCTGCATAAAGTTTCACCATGTTGGAAACTTGAACACAATGGCAAAACAAAGGAAGACAAATAAACAAAATTCAATGAAATTGTATCCATATATTGCAAAAAACCACAACTGCATTCAAAGGAAGATGGTACATTTTGCTTATTGTCCCTCAACTTATCAAAAGTGCACTTATTTTACCTAACTATTGATCTGTAGCACAAAACTTACTCGACTCTAATTTTTGTAACAGAAAAATGAAAAATCAGTTTGCCATGTATCAATAATATGGTCACCATATTACCACATGGGTGATACTCTGAAATTAAGACATTCTTTTATTGCCAGCTAGGTATTCCTCCCATGTTGGTCAAGATGGCCTATCTCTTCATCGTCTCTTTTGATCCCTTCTCTTTCAATCTATTTCTTTCTGTTTTAACTGATACCGATAGAATCTATACCTAATATTCCATGTCTAGTTTCCTTACTACCATCTGATTCTGATCTATAACTTGCTGCTCCAGCTGATTTCTTTTCCTGTTTGGGTAGATTGCTTGTGGTTTTGGCATATTCAGCTAAAGAGTCAAACCTATCAATTTATACCTGACCAATATTTCATGTCTAAGAAATACCCTTTCAATTCTCGTTGCCTTTCGTTCTTCACACACACATATACACACAAACACAAAAAAAGAAGAAAAAAAAAATGATACTGGTTTTTACCTCCTATCTCCCCTTTTTCCTAACACTTCTTTTCTTGGTCCTATTATTTTCTCAAACAGCAGCTTGGTTTCCTCTGGTAAATATTTGGGTCTATTAATTTATGCTCTTGTATAAAATATCAACGTCAGCCTATGTGTTTCAAAGTTAATTTTAATCAGACAAGCGAGTCAAGCATGGCAATCCAGCTGCCCAATAAGAACTGGACAAAGAAGCAACCTTGGACTGATATGACATTTAGACATAAATTGGACTAAACTTATGGCCAATAACTGTCAAAGCCATTATCTAGATGAGGATGCTGGAAAGAGTATTTGCACACCATCCATATGTTGCATGTGAAAGCACATGCTTGTGGTGGTTCAATAAGTAAGAAAGCAGGGTGGTATTTGCAGACCTCTTTTTCATAAAGTGACTCAAAATTTTGTGATAATGTTTCGGCCAATTGGACTAAATCAGCCTGATCAGCATATGCTGTACGTATGTGGTGCCAAACCTGCAAAGAAAATAAATACATGTTTTACTTCTGATACAATCCAGCGCCAACAATATTAAGTTAAGCTGTTCCTCAAATAAAGAAGCAAGAACAAAAATATACCAGTAGATAAGAAACAGTAAAAAATAAAGAAATTTTAAAAAATAATTCCAGCTTTCAATAGGCATGTTATAACCTAAGTGGACAAATTGATGCCTGGTTGTCATAGTCAAGTTCCATACATGCACATGAACTCCCTAATTGGAGCCACACTTAGTATCCCATGCCAGCTTATCTAACTAGCAACTAAATTTGTTTGAAATTAAGCACATTATAAACGAATAGCATTAGAAATAAGTGAGGTTTTAACAAATTCTTCAGATTTACCAGAGACCATTAAACCAAGTAAATCCAATAGCTAATAAAAGGTTACCTCCCGAACATCCTCTAGGAAAGCTTCATGTGATCCTCCATAGGCCCCAAAAGCCAATCTCAGATCAATTGTTCTGAAGTCTAAAGGACGAGATACCATTGTAGGAAATCCAAGTAGTCCTTCATCATCATTATCAGAAGCATTAAGAAGTGTTCTTCCCAGCAAATTACAGAAAATTTTTTCTCCATCATCAGCAACAGCACACCGAAGCACTCTTCGACATAGTTTCATTATCACCTCAGACAAAGAACTAGCACACTTGCCTTTCCTCTTCCTGCTGGTAGGTTTCTGCTGCTGCTGGTTTTCACCACAAACATCTGCCAGCACTGACAGAACAGCTTTCTGTATTCAACCAGAAGGAATAGAACTTTAGTTCAGCATCATCCTCATCACAAGAACAATAAATTTTATGCTCAGAGAAGCCACAGATACAGTATTTTGAATACCATAATCAAGCACAAAAAAATGAATCTTAACAGTGTCACATGTATCTTGGTACACTTGGTATGCAGTACGGGTACAGAAGTGCACTACAGCACTTTGCCCTGTTTGCAGTACAGAGTAGGTTCAATCAGTTCGCAATTCTGTTATGAAATTTGTTAAGAACCGGATTGCAAATTTTAAAACTTCAAACTAATAGAAAAATAAAATTATACACCAAACAAATATTTTGACTAAAATTTTTAAATAGAAAATTTATTAGAAAAGTCTCGAAGGAAATGAAATCATAATCTTTAACATCAGATTCTACAGTTCCAGTTCTGGTTTTGGTTTGTGGAAGGCTACTTATACCATTCTGGTTCGGAAACATACCCTGTTTCAGAACAGAAGTTCCAAAACGCACCTTCATCTAGTGATCCATGTAACACTGCTGTTAACAGTCAAATTGCCAAAATTATGGTTGATAATGGAAGAGAAATGATAAATGCAAATCAATATACTCCAGTCCAATAGATTATTAGCGTTACAGCAGAAAGTTCACAAATTAGGCCAAATTTTAACAAACCACCATTTAGAAACACAAAACAGGAAAAAGCAAACTCACATTACCTCTGCAAAATTATAATTCAATAAAATCGCAACACATTTTTAGATGCTTTCCATTTCAGACAAGCATCAGAAAATACCGTGCGTTGCCAAACCCTGTTCCTAGAATGCTAACTTTTATGTTCCTATAACAGTATGATAATAAATCCCAACAATGCAGCCACATTGTTGGTGACATTATTTTAAAAAAATTGACTAAAATGTTCTGCTATATTGCACATGTAAAAGGAAGAATCTGTGGGGAGTTTAGACAAAAAAGGTGGACCTGGAAACATCCCACCTTGAGTAATAAGAGAATTAAATCAAATATAATAAATATTTCAAGTTGTCTCTCTTTCCAGTAAGTACCTTGGTAGGTCCTGATGCATTTCCCTTGTACACTTCCTTGCTGATTGAATGTTCCAAAATCTTTCTAGCCCATTCTGGTGGATTAAGATCCAAAGCATCATAAATACACCTTCGAATCCTAGCTCCCACATTTGTAGGTAGCTTTCTCACAGGTTCTAGCAGTTTTGCCCAATTAGGAATGTCGTCATTATTCGCTTTAACTTCATTGCTGAAACTGGGTGCGACAATGTTGTTGGAATCCATAATTAAGAGGTCATTAATATTTTTTGATGCACCAAAGATCTGCTTCGTAGCCTCTGCAAGCAGCTGAGCATCACAAAAATTAGTGCACCATTATCCAATAAGAATTGAAGTAAATCAAACATAGATTTCACCCAAAAAAAAAAACATGAGGTTAAAGATATTCATGTAAGAAATTTAATTATGCCAATAAACCTTGCAGAAACCGACAAAATATCTTGTTTGGTTTGACATGGAGCACAACATTATAATTGTAACGGATTCTAGAGAAGTCACAAATAATTTCCTTAATTAATAAAAATGATAATCCCATCGAAGTCGTTTTGGCCATGATGCAAAACATTTCTCTAATTATAGAAATATTTTCCCCATAAATGACAAGAAGTTTCGATAAATGTTTGTGCACGTGTGCTTATTCAACTCTCAAACAACCATTTTTCCCTTCAGTACTGCCCCACATGCACCAAATTTTATAGCTCCACCTGTACAGAAGCAACAAATGAAAAAATGGAATGATAACAAATGCGGGTCTACAAGAAAAACAATCCAGCATACACTGAGTAGAAGAAGGGAATAAAGAAGTCGTCAAATCCCGCAAAAATTAAATCTTCCACAATAAATTACATGATCGCTCGGATTCTTCAATTATATAACAAAAATGTGATTCAATGTGCTTACCAACTAAATCGAATGACGCTAATCCCAAACATTATTTCCCAGTGTTCCTAAATATAAAACAGATTTAGGGCAGCCCAATACATGAGGCTTCCACCAAGTGGGGTACAAAGAGAATGTTTGCTCCAAAAGTCGAACAAAAGATCAAAGATTTAGTCAAAATTATGTACACGACAATGTCACTTCACTCGTCTATAAGTTTTGGCCAGCTGAATCAAAATATCATAACTTCTACGCGCATGGATCTTAAGTCTATTTTGCATGCAGACAGTTATTTTAAACAACACTTCTAAACTTCAGTTGTCTCTAGCTTAAAATTCTCATGTCGTATCTTAAAATTTTAAATATTTTTTGTGAGCATGCATTTTATTTGGATGTTTTTACATGTGTGCCAGGTATCTTGCCAGCATACTTATGGGAACAAAGCATGTTGTCATGCTATAAGATGAACCAAAGCATAACTGCACCCAAGCACTCTTTATTAAGGAATTCAAGCTCTGAATCTGAAAGGCAAATTCTATACAAGGTAAGAAAGATGGAGAATATGACCAATCCTGAAATTCTAGTAGGATAAGAGCATTAAGATTAAGATTAGCAGTTCGGACAAACAAATGAATTATAATTAATTAAGCTATACTTATCACTTGTTATTCATGATCAAAAGCCTAGATAATCCAACAAAGAGCTTGGCATTTCAGCTAACTTCCCTGAACATTTGAGTTTGAGGAATACTGAATTTGACTTAATGTTGCTACCCTCGAAAAATATGCAAGTGGAAAACATCCTAGCTATGGACCATGGAAATTTAGAGTTTGGCCACCAAGTGACAGCCCCTAATATGTGTACATGTATGAGTGCAAATATATAACATGAAAAGCAACATTGTAATTAGTGTACAAGTATTGTGGTTCATTTTACTAATGTAAAAGATTTCTGCTTCCATCTCTTATTACACAACAATAGAGACTTAGTCCCAAACTAGTTGGGGTCAGCTGTATGGATTCTAAGAGAAATTGAAAATAGGTAGGCTCTAAGACATGGATTCCACCAAGGTATCACATTTGCCTACAGCTGCATCTAAGACATGGATTCCACCAAGGTATCACATTTGCCTACAGCTGCATCTACATGCCTACGCAAGACATGCCCATAACACCTAAGTTGACCTTCTCTCATCTTATCACCAACCTTTGCTATATGGATTTTCTGTCTAATATGCTCATTCCTAATCTTGTCCAACCTAGTATGGCCACATCCATCTCAACATGCGCATTTCTACCACATTCATCTTATGGATATGTTACACATCATCATAAAAAGAAGACAATGGAAAGATAATTCCTTTTGGCAAAGATAAGAATTCAAAGGAAACTAAATAGATCACAGAATTTAATTGTCATTGAATTGAGGCATACAAGTGCACATTAAAAAAAATATTATAATTAAATTGCTAATTTCCTACCATAAAATACTGTAAAATTTGGTTCAACATATTATAGGATTGGTTATGAATTTCTACATAAATTGATTCAATCATTTGACTATGCGATCATTGTGATGAATGATTGAAATTAAAAATAAAGAATATCTAGGTTACTATAGAGACTAGGCAAAATGGTTATGGAACCAAAATAGTGGGATAATAAGTATAACATTGAGAAAATCTAGAGACATTTTATCTATTGAAAAATAATTAAGGAAAGAAAATATCACTGGATCATAGACTATGGGGAAAAAAGCCAATCTACCAGTGCATCAGCTTCCATTACTGCTACTCCTGGATAAGAACCACTAAGTGCTCGACTATACCCTTGCAAACAATAAAACACTTTGCAACTTTCACGATTTACAACCTCCAGGGAATCAAGGTTACTCTCCATGGATGAGATAGTTAATAAGTATCTCCGTGCTAGTTCTGGCCAAGTAAGTTCATTTATAGGCAGAGAATCAAGCATTGACTTTCTAGCAACAATCAAGTGATCTGCATCTTTCTTTTTTCTCTTTCTAGACTTGGACTCTCCACTTTCAATAGGATCTACAAGACCTGATAATTTAGACTGCAGTTCCGCCAATAGTATTTTCAGCAGTGAGAAATGAGCCTTAGACAAAATTTCACCAGCACAACTGCTATGATCATCAGATGCCTGTCTCAGTTCTGCATCTTCCAAAGTTTCCATTTCATCTGTGATTAATGAATATTGACTTTTACCACTAATTCTCGAAGCAGAACTACTCCTTTGAGAAGAAGAACAACACTCTATAAGTTCCTCTTCAAGATCCTTAAATGATAAAGGTTCTTCAAGTCCCAACACTTCAGAGAAGCGCCATAGTAACTCCCACGACTAAACAAATACAACAGAAACAATAAGGATACGAGACTTAACTTTAAAAACATTCAATGTAGCTGTTACAAAATTTGAGAGTTCTGGACCACAAGAATTTCCCATACCTGAAGAGCATCACCAACTAAAACTGCAGGAAGCTTTGAGCTCAATGGCTTGCCAGGGGGACAGAGAGCTTTTGGAAGGTGCTTTTTATGGTTTTTACAACTGTTTAATGTACTATACATTTCTCTCTCATGTTCCACATCATCCTTTTTCTTTGCCAGAAGAAATCCATTTCCAACAGTCTTTAACTTTGACAAGTCTGTTCTCTTATTGAGGAACATATAATCTGAACAGGAATGGACCCCAGGAAGCTGCTCTATTATTTCTTGCACAAAATGAACATCCAGCCCAAACCTGTCTTCTGCTAACCACTTCATCAATGCTTCACAGCTAGCAGCAATCTCCTCATTGCTTTCAATGCGATGAGGAAGATAAAAAGGGCCAGAAAAATGACAAAACTTGGCTAATGAACCAGTTGATTCAACAGTCTCATAGACCATGCAAGAAGACCACCATTCAGAAGCATGCCTACAAAAAAATTTACATACACCAGTCTGTTTGTACGCCTGATGAAAAGAATGCACCAGCTTCTCAGATACCATTCTCCAAACAGAAGATGATGATCTCCCTTCTACTAAAAATTCACCAATATCATCACAGAGCCGTCTACTACTGGGTGAAGGTTTCCTAACATTTTGTGTGACCGCTGAAGCTGTTACATCTGTACAAATATTAAAATCCAAGTGTGGAGGGCTAAGGTCTGAGAATATCATCTGAACATTTATATCCTCATGATTATTGCCGCCAAAAGTATTATCATTTGTATTCTTATCCACGCCAACACTTGGCCTGGACAGGATTGTTGACCCTGTAGGTAGGGAATGAGTAGAACATGGATATCGTTGAACCTTGAAAACTGGGCCACAATCACCACCATCTGAGATATCACATACAAAAACAGATCCTGTAATCTTGTCATGCCAAGTGGATTTGAAACCTACAGGCCAAATCTGGTTAGTACAATGATAGGAAGGCCGTGGATCAACCTCTCCTATAGAAAGAACAAAGAAGTCTTCAAACTGGATTGGAAATCCATCCTGGAACAGTAATTATATGAAAGTGAGATCTTACAGCATTAAAGAATAATAATAATATAAAATCATAGAATGCCATATACAAACCTCAAAATTAGAAGATCCACAAATATCAGCTGGTTCTAAGTTGATACGTGCAACCTTTGCATTACCCCTCAGCTTGCAAGTCTCAGCATCCAAATTCTCCATGCCAAAGAAGAACTTCCCGGCAATACCGCTTTTCATATTTTCTTGACGCTCTCTCAAGTCCTTGGTTGTTGAGAACATCATTGACTCCTTTCTAATTGTGTGCGAGTGCAACCTGTTCTGTGTTAAAGCAAATCCATCATTTTTGTTCTGAGGTACCAAAGAATAGTAATTTGACACCAAGCCAAGATGACAGGCAACATCAAGCATCGACTCAAATTTATTTCCATCAGGTGAGCAGTAAATGGCAAATGTTTTACACCTGTTCTGACAATAAAAGAATTCTACACGCCAACCATCTTCCAATATGCCATGTTTATTAAAAATGAATTCTCTTAAATTCTGCAAAAGTTTTTCACTCTGATTCTGGTATGATGCTGTATTTGCAGAAAAATCACTTGCCAAATTCCTTCCTGTAGACAAAGGGTGTTTACCTACTTCCTTCATGTTTCTAACAAAGTTCAGCCTCTGCTGTACAATATCATCTACAGGACCAGATTTAACAACAGTCGTGACATTTTGAGGTGCCTTCATAAAATCACACTGATCCCCCACAAATAATAAATTAGAACATGCCCCATTTGTGTCGCCATTAGAAGAAGTATCACGCACAGAGTGCATTCTACAAACCAAAAAAACATGTAATGAACAATTCTCAGGATTCACACATGCAAACATAAACAGAACCCTGCAACCCACACCACCAACAGTAACTGAAAAAGCACAGTTAAGAAAAAGAATCAAGATAAAACAAAAATGCAGCAGTTGAGAGGTTGGATTCGATTCACTTTACCCACCAAGAGACTCAAGCCATAATTTTCAATTACAAAGATCAACTTGGTTCAAAAAATTCAAAATTAAAATGATCAATAAATCTTTGGGATGATGGAATCTGAATACGTTCGAGATACTCTAATTCAACCAAAAAAGCCAGAAATTTCGCTTTCTAAAATAAATTGAACAACTGCTCTGCATTTGATCAAATTTGGGAATTCAAGATCTGTGATCCACCAATTTATTAATAACAGTAGTGGGATATTTCTTCAAAGAATAATCAAGGTTGTCACTTACATCATTTTACTGCAAGTCTTGAGAAAAGAAATTTTTATAAATTAACATAAACGAAGCTAGCTTAAAAACACCTAAGTAATGAATCAAAGAGCCATAAACTCCGGCAGGTGCTTTATACGCTCACCATTTTAAAGCCCGAATAATAATAAACCGGCTTTAAAAATAAAAATAGTAATGCTAGATAAAAATTAAAAACTTATTATCCCATTACACCCTAAATAAAAATTAAAATTACTAAAAGGGCAACAAGTACCGTACCCAGAGTTCACAAATTCACCACTTTCCGCTGCCTCCGCCTCCGCCTCCGTTGGCAACGCATTAATGTCGAAAAGCACAAGTTTACCTTTGCCACCACCACTATGCGGGGGTGGAAAAACTTCATCTTCTCCAGTAGAAAAGACAAGCGTTTCACGAGGAGAAGGAACAGGAATCTCGTTAAGATCGATATCAAATTGCACCGAACGGCTTTCTCCAGACTTCTTATCGTTAAGTTCCATCTTCACCACTAAACAAACAAAACAAATTCCAACACCGAGCTCGAGCTCCACGGTTTCCGATTCCGTGTAGTCACGTGCATTATAGACTGAAAAAAAACCGCCAAATCAAAGGCGAGCGAGAAATGAGAGAACAATTAAACGAATTCTAGAGATCAAAGAGTTGAAGTGAAAATGCGAAAGCTAGGAAAGAGAGAAGTTGTGAAGTGAACAGAGAAGATAAGTGAAAAATGGAAGCTTTGGGTATGTTTAGAATCGAAACTGAAAATGAAGAAAGAAAGGCAACAATGGTGGGTTGTTCTTCTCGGGAGTCGTGAAAGGCAGGTTTTGGGGGTTAGCTTAAGGAAATTACAAAAATGAACATTATAAGACTTGTTGTGTAATGTATACGTTGGTAGAGATTCAAAACGTCGTCGTTGTGGAACATTTGTTGTGTAATATACGTTGTTAGAGAATCTAAAACGTCGTAGTTTAACTTGTTATGGGACGTTGTCTTGTCCAGCCAGCGACGACGTCACAATCTTGTTTTTGTGTTTAGGATGTAGACGAAACGGTTTCCCTTAATTTATGGGTTCGCGAAACGCGTTTCGATAAGAAGTAGTAGTAGATGCTCTATGCTTGTGCTGTGCTTGTGCATGCCTGCCTGCCTTGCTCAGCTGCCAGCTCATGCGGTTACTTATGCCTTGTTTGGTACGATAGAAATAAAAACTGAAGTCTAGCCAAATTACTTCACTTTTTGTCCTATCTTGTATCCTTGACCAATTACAATGCTTTGCAAATAAACAAACTCGCGGGATTTTTATTTATTACGTAATTAATAATTAATTTTATTTCTTTCAAATAAGTACGTAACTAATTTCGTTACGTTTAGAGAGGTGAACCGCTAGAAAATTTATAAGTACCTAAGGTTTATGCGAGTGATGATATGTGTAAATAAAATCCTTTAGCAATACTGAAAATGAAATATTTCATAGTTTTTAGAAGTAATAACTGTACTGGTCAAAATTTTCATAGAAAAGGTTGCATTTGAGAATCTGAAAGAAAATAATATATAGTTTCTGTTACGTTCCCAGATGGATAATGCTTGTTTGGTTGGACCCACATAGTTAATGTTCAGTTCATTTTATTGTTTAATAATAAATAGCTGTTGCCAAACAAAGGGTTTGTTGGTAATTACGTACTTGGGAGGTTAGAGCAGAGCAGAGTGGTGACGTTGTTGTAACAAAATTTGTTAGATTATGGTGTGCGGTCAAAACCAGAGCTACACAGTCAGTCAATGCATCCGCAAGTCATCAAGTCATAGTAAAATTTAGTTACCACTGTAAAATCCAAGCAACTAAATTAATTAAAGCCAATAATAACAACAATTAACAAGTAATTAAGGAAAAGAATGAAGCTTTCATTAGGTTGACAAGATCTCAATCAATCATACATACATTTCATCACAACAAGTTGAGCGATGCTATTTGAGATTACAAAGCTTTACAGACAGTGGAATGGGATTAATAGTTCCATACAATTTGGTAAAAAAAAAAAAGGTAGTTCATGCAAGTTTCAATTTTGATATCAGATGGGCCAAAACCAAGCTAAGATTGAGCCAATAACCATACCCAGAGCATTCCATAATACCATAATAATCCCAGCAGTCTCTGCATGTTGCAGTGGGACAACTTTTGGTGCCAGAATCAGCAGAACGCTAGTCAAGTATCCGTTAGTAAGACCCAACAGACATGTCAACATGGTTACCGGAATCTCTGTTTGGAAGAATTTAGGACCGTGCAAGCAACCTAAAAAGAGAGGGAAAAAGAGCAATCTTGTGAAACAACCTCCGATGGCTACCTTCTCATTTTCCAGCATGTAAACTGCAGTCAATAACTTGCCAATCAAGTCAAATATGTTGTAGCCGGTGATCAGAAGGATTGGATACCAGTCCTTGAGAGCAGCAGAGTGCACATTCTCTGTGATATAACCTGGAAATATTGACAAAGTCACGACATATATGAGCAGAACTCCAATCCCATACCATTTAATGCTCTTAACAATCTCCCACAAGGTTGATCTCCACTGTGCCCCAGTTACAGCCCTTTTCTTCTCTTCCTAGTTTACAGCCAGATTTTTCAATTCTGCATGGTACTTAATGACTGGAAGGTGATGTGCAACGTTGTAGAAGACAATACAGATGGACATAACCACAATTCCAACGGCAAAATAGAGATTTGCACTTTTTCTGAGCCCAAGTTCATCCTGCGGAAATACAGCTTTGGTGGTGATTCTTAGACATGAAACAAGGACCCCTGCAACAAACAACTAGAACGTTTAATTTTTTTTTTTTCTCCTCACAAAATCTTATGGTGATCAGCTGGCAAAATTAAGCAATTAAGAGACTATATCCTAATTAAAATTAGTTGCACGAATGGTAAACCCACAAATGACTAGTAGATTTGGGAAGTATAAACTTTTCAAATGCAAGTATTTAACAACATTAAACATTGTTTCTAAATCTTGTGCAATCAGCTTCAATAATTAAGCAATGAAGAGACCAAATCCCAATTATAAACGGCAAAAATAATTATTTCACCCCAAGCTTCACCCAAAATTAACTTTGTCCTAATGGTGCTCCAATTTGTAAACTTGTATATTAATTGTTTTAAAATTCCGACTAAACTGGGGAAAAAAAAATACTTCACAATGCAAAACCCACACCAGTTATGTTAACCCAAACCAAACTACACATCTGTTCTATGTTCACCCAAACACTTAAGTCTTGCTAACCACCACCACTGTCGGCTAAACTCCCTCAAAGTGACCACACGACTACCTTTTTTCCACCTTCTAGCAGCCAAGCATCAAAGGCAAAAGAGGATGAGAGGATAACAACAAGTATTATTATTTCCAATCATCAGAATAAAACAACAGCATCAAACCAAGATAAGTTCTTGTTTATTTCTCAAAAACTAGTTGTATTCAAGCACATTGTTTTTGCGTGAAGTAGCAGCAAAACTGGAAATGCATCAGTTCTTAAAAATGGTATGTGTTTATCGTTTCCCTAATTTGGGAATTCTTTGCTGTCTTTTGTGGGTTTTCGGTCTCAGTTAGCACGAATGCTTTAGATTTAAACATTGTTTAAAGCCTTTGTCAATTCAATTTCTTTTTTACCGGGCGGAAGGATGGATTTAGCAGTATTGTGCTTGTTTTAATTTCTTAAAAGTGCTTTTCTCCGTATACCTTATCGACAAAGAAATTAGCATTTGTTCTTATTCCTTTACTAGTTCTTTGATGAATCCTATTTTTCGCACCAGTAAACAATGAGCCAAATTCACTTTCCAAGATTCTTTAAACTAGTTTACTGAATTTGAGTTTTGATAACAATCAGAATAAAGCAATAAGCATTTCCAATCTTCCCCAAAACTTAAAAATCAAATATAGAAAAGACAAAGCCCAGATGCAATAATTCAACTCTGTCAAAATCACAACATAGAACTCAAAGCCAATAATTCAACTTAATTAAAATCAAGAATCAAGTCCAAGATTATATGATAATCGATCTTTTTCAATAAAATATTGTCTCTTTTGGAGATTAAGGATTATCATTTTGTTTTTGTTCCAAGAAAATTTAATCAATTAGCACATATGTGAGTGAAAAATTAATTACCCGAACCAGCGGTGCCAGCAACAATCGCTTGCATGAACCTTTCCGGCAACTCTCCTGCAGCTCCGATAAGGCCACCTTGGGCTAAAGCATCTGCAACACTGGCAAGCACTATTGCCCCGACGCTCACATCAAACCCACCATACAACCCGACCCGTCCCTTTATGTAAACCGCATCCATGACCGGGGCAATCAACAGAGAGACCACAAAAAGGGCGAGACCTAAATTTATCCGAACATAAGCATCAGATACATGGGCATTATAGACAATCACCACAAGGGAACAGAGACCAACCACCATATAAGCGAAGGCAAATGTACGGTCAACTGCAACGCCGGGATAGATGTAGGAGAAGTAATCGACGGCGGTGACGAAGGCATTCCATGGTAGAAGAAAACCGAGGCCGAGAGTGAAGTAGGTTATGTAAGCGAAGTTGAAAGAATCTTTCGGGGAATTCTTGAGTATAAGGGTATCTGACAAGGAGAGAGTGGTGTTGGATAGTAAAAGAGAGGCTTCGGAGTCGGGTTCAGCGCCGGCGCTCCTGTCGGCGACGCCCATGGCGGACTAGGCAGATACCGGCGCTGTCAGTCACGAAAGCGGTGTTAGCCTCGCAGAAGGGAGTTGCGTCGGATGGTGGTGGTTTTGTCCGCCAATCAATGGTTAAGGCAAAGACGGCGGTGAGATCGGAAATGTTTTTTAACATAAAAATGAACATGTTATCTTTAGTTTTTTAATTATTAAGCAAGATAATTATTATTAAAAAGAGAATTATTGTTAAAAAAATATTTTAGAGCAAACTATTTTGAAAGAGCAAGCAATTAAATTAATTAAAGGCAATAATAACAAGTCATTAAGGAAAAGAATGAAGCTTCATTAGCTTGACAAGATCTTCAATCATACACTTGGCGCTGGTAAAAAAAAATGGGGGTTTTACATCTAAAATTCATCACAACAAGTTGAGTGTTAATATTTTGAGCTTACAAAGCTTTACAGACAGTCGAAATGTGGAATGTGATTTCATAGTTCCATACAAGTTTCAATTTTGATATCAGATCAGATCAGATGGGCCAAAACCAAGCTGCAATTGAGCCAATAGCCATACCCGTAACATACGATACTACCATAACAATCCCAGCAGTTTCCGCAAATTGCAGTGGGACAACTTTTGGTGCCAGAATCAACAGAACGCTCGTCAAGTATCCGTTAGTAAGACCCAACAAGCATGTCAAGATGGCTACCGGAATCTCTGTTCGGAAGAATTTAGGACCGTGCAAGCAACCTAAAAATAGAGGGAAAAAGAGCAATCTTGCAAAACAACCTCCAATAGCTATCTTCTCATTTTCCAGCATGTAAACTGCAGTCAATAACTTGCCAATCAAGTCAAATATGTTGTAGCCGGTGATCAGAAGGATTGGATACCAGTCTTTGAGAGCAGCGGAGTGCACATTCTCTGTGATATAACCTGGAAATATCGACAAAGTCACGACATATATGAGCAGAACTCCAATCCCATACCATTTTATACGCTTAATAATCTCCCACAAGACTGATCTCCACTGTGCCCCAGTTACAGCCCTTGCCTCAAGTCCAGTCAGATTTTTCAAGTCTGTGTAGTACTTAATGACTGGAAGGTTATGTGCCACGTTGTAGAAGACGATGCATATGGACATAACCACAATTCCAACAGCAAAATAGAGATTTGCACTGTTTCTGAGGCCATGTTCATCCTGTGGAAATACGGCTTTGGTGGTGATTCTCAGACAAGAAACAAGGACCCCTGCAATAAACAACTTGAAAGTTTAATTTTCCGCCCCTCACAAAATCCTGTGATCAGTTTGCAAAATTAAGCAATTAAGAGACTACATCCTAATTACAAAACCAAAAAATTAGTTGCATGTATGGTAAATCCACAAATGACTAGAAGATTTGGGAAGCATAAATTTTTCAAACGCAAGTATTTAACAACGTTAAACATTGTTTCTTAACTTGTGCAATCAACTTCAATAATTAAGCAACGAAGATACCACATCACAATTACAAATCGGCAAAAATAATTAATTCAACCCAAGCTTCACATCTTTTTCCAAGTTCACCCAAATTTAACTTTGTCCTTATGGTGCTCCAATTTGTAAACTTGTATATAATTGGACCCCAATTTTAAAATTCGGGCTAAATTGGAAAAAACTTTCACAATGCAAACCCCACCAAGTTAAGTTAAACCCAAACCAAACTTAGCCTCCCTTCTAAGTACACCCAAACTCTCTTGCTAACACCACCGCTCTCATCTCTAACCTCCACCACACAACCACCTTCTAGCCACCAAGCATCAAAAGCAAAAGAGGATGAGAGGATAACAACAGTGTTTCCTAATTCCAATCATCAGAATGAAACAACAGCATCAAACCATGATAAGTTCTAGTTCTAGTTTAGTTCTCAAAAACTAGTTGTTTTCAAGCGCACTGTTTTTGTGTAAGTTGAAACAAAACTGGAAATGCATCTGTTCTTTGAATGGTGATGTGTGTTTCTTGTTCCCTAATCTGGGAATTCTTATGCTGTCTTCTGTGGGTTTTCCGGTTTCAGCAAGTACAGCAACCAATGCTTATATTCGGACTAATTGTTTAAAGATTCTGTCACTTCAATTTCTTGTTTTAGGCAGAAGAATTGATTTAGCAGTTATAGTGCTTGTTTCAATTTCTAACAGGTGCTTTTCTCCTTATACCTTATTGACAAATAGGGTAGCATTTGTTCTTATTCCATCACTGGTTCTTCGATGAATCCTATTTTTCGCACCAGGAATTTCTGTTTTAAGTTTTGATAATCAGAATAAAGCAATAAGCATTTCTAATATTCCCCCAAAATAGTAAAATATAGAAAAGGCAAAACCCAGATGGAATAATTCAACTCTGTCAAAATTAGAACACAGAACTCAAACCCAATTATTCAACTTAAAATTAAAATCAAGGATCAAGTCCAAGATTATATGATAATCGATCTTTTTCAATACAAGTAGTCTTTTTTTTTTTAGATTAGGCCATAAAATATCAAACCTAGAATAATATCTAATTCAAGAAACAAAACTGTGAAAATGTGAGGGAAAAATAAAAATTAATTACCCGAACCAGCAGTGCCAGCAACAACCGCTTGCATGTACCTCTCCGGCAACTCTCCAGCAGCTCCAATAAGGCCACCTTGGACTAACGCATCTGCAACACTAGCAAGTACTACTGCCGCGACACTACCATCAAACCCACCATACAGCCCGACCCGTCCCTTTATGTAAACCGCGTCCATAACCGGGACAACCAACAGAGACACCACAAAGAGACCGAGACCCACATTTATCCGAACATAAGCATCAGATACATGGGCATTATAAACAATTACCAGAAGGCAACAAAGACCAACGACCATATAAGCGACGGCAAAAATACGGTCAACGGCAACGCCGGGATAGATGAAGGAGAAGTAATCGACGGCGGTGACGAAGGCATTCCATGGTAGAAGAAAACCGAGGCCGAGGGTGAAGTAGATTATGTAAGCGAAGTTGAAAGAATCTTTCGGCGCATTCTTGAGAATAAGGGAATCTGACAAGGGGAGACTGGGACTTTCGGAGAGTAAAAGAGAGGCTTCAGACTCCGGTTCAGTGCCGGCGCGACTGTCGCCGACCCCCATAGCGGAGTAGGCTGATCCCGGCGCTGTTTTGACTTTCTTGGATTTTGTTGTTCGGAGAATTCGGGGAGACTTGACGGCGGAGAAATGAAAGAAGAAAGATTCAGGATGAAGAAACGGTATCGTTTGAGTAATAAATTGATGGTGGGTCCTTTTCTGGTTAATATAAACCCCACGTGAAATCAAGTTGAAAAATCAGAGTTTGGAAAAGACAGTAAGGCCCTTTTACACTTGCGTTGAAAATTCCAAAATACCCTTACCAATAGAACCAAATAACGAAAACAAAAGCCACGTTGGTTTAACTAATTGGAGCACCGATTGGTAATTTGAAAGTTCGGCCATTCGAACTCCCTTTCACGTTTATTTATTTGGTGAATAGCATATTTGCAAAATTACATTTGAGTACCTAGCAACAAGTTTTTTTTTTTTAACTTCAAGCAACAAGTTTTAAAATGAATTAATATCCGAAATTTCAAAAATTATCCTTCCTTAATTTCCTTTTCAATTACGGTTTTTTTATAATTATTAATTAATTTCTCAAGTTTTTTTAGTTCATGTTTTTTAATATTACTCTACTTTTTTATTATTTTTTTATTTAATTATTTAATCATTCAAAAACAAAAAAACAAAGTTTTTTTAAAAATTAATAACTAAATTATTACTATATATTTTAATATTAAAATTTTAATATTAAAAAAGAAAAAAAACTTTGAACTTTGTAATCTCAAAATACCTTCAAATGTTCCAAATTATAAAGACGGATTGTAGATAGTTAAAAAGAGTCATCGCTTATGAAATTTTTAGCACAATTGCTAAAAGACAAAAAAATGCAAATTCAATTATTTCATTAAGAAATTCAAGTATAATTATTATAAGAGCCGTCTCCTTAAATTTCGGGCTCTATACTGAAATTACAAATAAAATCCTTAAAAAAATAGAAACATACAAAAAAAAGAGAATAATAATAAAAAAAGATTCTTTTTATTTTATGCCTTAATTTAAAAGAAAACCAGTTGCATATAATAATATAGCATCAATACATTTTTTAGTTTTCTTTTAATAGAGAAATTCTTAACTGTTAAATCCTTAATTTTTAGAAACTCAGTGCGGTCAATCACTTTACACATACTAATGAACACACTGATTATTATGACAAATAAGATTAGTTAAGTAATAAGATTTATACTCTTAAAAAATTGAAAGAAATTAGAATAATGTGAGCACTCTAGTGCCATGATATGATAAAGCCATATACTACAAAATGCTGCAAATTTTGACCTTCCTTTTGTTCTTATTTGTTTGTCCAAACACATTTCATCCTCAAAGTCATCGGCCTGCATTTCTATTTACGACAATCTGTGGTGAATGTATAGAACAAAATATTTTAAAGCACCATTTGGCTTATTTGTACCTCATCTTTTAGCAACTTAAAAAAAAAAAGCCTCTTTTCTAAATGTACATATTTATATTGTTAAATGAAATTATATTTTAGCCAGTGACTGCATTGTTCTTTTAGATTCGATTGTGAAATTATAGAAAATTTTCTTTTTTCATTCTTACATGGCTAAACAAACTTTGAAATACAAGAACCCACTTTCTATAATCTTCATCAATTTTATTTTCATGATCTCCACAACCCCATATGTAGTTTTTTCACAAACTTCTAACAATATTTGCATTCTTGATATAAAGCTCTCATCTTCAACTATGGAAACTTGCAAACCAAGCAATAATTGGAATGGCTTGATCAAGAATAATTGTTGTGAAGCTGTTTTTGATGAGTATTTGTATGCATTAGGGAAAAGAGCCAATCAAACTGGCCAAATTTACTTAAATTCTACTCAACAAGAGGATTGTTTAATTTCAATGAAGCCTATTTATAATGATGTGTTAGGTTGTGGCATTCAGAACCATTTTAATGGAGGTGGCTGCTTTAATTATAGTAAGGCCGTTGTTGGTGATAAGCTTGGAAATGGATTGAAAAATTTAGAAAAAGATTGTGGGTTTTTGGATTCAGGTGATTTGAAGAACTGTAATTCTTGTTTGAGAAAATGGGATGAGATTAATGGATCATTAAGCTTGAATCCTGATTCCAACATTTGTAGATTTGCTGTTCTGATTACATTAACCAGCAATTTTGTTGATGATAGAAAAAGGGTTCAGGCAATTTATGATTGTCTTTCATCAGGTAATGATATAATTGTTTTTGAAATACTCATTTTTCGAATCCAGGTTTTGATTTCTTGTTCTACATATGATTATTCTGTTTCTCCCAGGGAATGTAGAGGCTGGTATTGATGGGAATGGCGATCCCGGCAAGATAAAAACAAGTAAGCTGCACTTATAAAGAGTATTTATTTCTGTATTTGATTCAGATGACATGAATCTTAAAAAATAACAGTATTTGATTTTCACAGGAAATTTGATTTTAATCATTGGTTTAGTGGTGGGACTTGTGGCAATAACAGTTATTGCAATATCAGTATGGATAATTTACAGGAAAAGGGCTCAACAAAAGCTTTCAACTGTGAAGAATGGTACCAATTGCTGATTTATTATTTAATTGTGATCAAATTCAGTTCCAAATTTCTTTATATTTTCATTTACTTGACAGAATCATATGAGCCATATTCTGAGGCATCAGATGATCTCAAGTTATCGCCTAAGGCAATTTACACAGCAACAGACAACCTCAATGAAAAAAACTTCATAGGACAAGGTGTAGCCGGTAAGATAGATGAATCTTGAAATTCCTTATATCAGAAAGTTTGCATTTTGATTTTGAAGCATTGGAATCTGCAGGAAAAGTGTACAGAGGGATACTGCATAATGGGCAGCAAGTTGCAGTGAAGCACATACTCAACGATGGACATGTTGAAACATTTGTTCGTGAAGTTACAAGCCTGTCTCACATTAAACATCCGAACCTTGTAGCTTTGGTTGGGTTTAGTGAGTACAATGATGAGTATTTTCTGGTTTATGAGCTCTGCAGCAACGGTAATCTATCAGAATGGCTATATAGTAAGTATTTTTGCATTTCCAATACTCTTATAAAGCTGCAATTTTTTCCTTAACAATGGTAGAGCGAGCTAATTGACAAAATTGAACTAAAATAGGTAAAGATAAAGTACTTTCCTGGATTCAAAGACTCAAGATTGCAATTGATAGTGCTAAAGGTCTTTGGTTTCTGCATAGTTATCCAGAAGGCTGCATTGTTCACCGCGATATCAAGGTATGTTCATTCATTACGAAGTCTCCAATCAATCTTTTTTTTAAAATTTTTCCTGATTTGCTTCATAAATTTTGCTTCTCTTGGCAGCCAACAAACATTCTTATCGATGCTGAATTTCAAGCAAAACTCGCAGACTTTGGATTGTCCAAGATTATGGATTTAGGTCAATCTTATGTTAGTTCTGAAGTGAGAGGTACATTTGGCTATGTAGATCCTGAATACCGAAAAAATCACCGAGTTAATCCAAAGGGTGATGTTTATAGCTTCGGGATTGTTCTGCTACAACTTATTTCAGGGAAAAGAGTGATCAATCTGAATTTCAATAAACCAATGCAACTAAACAAAATGGTAAACAAGCAAAATATCATAATTTGAGCTTTAATACTTTGATTTATATGCTGATATTGCATGCCTCAACTGCTCAGGCAAAATTTCTTTCAAAAGGTGGTGATATAATGGAATTTGCTGATCCCAAGCTTAATGGAGAGTTCTTAGTTGAAGCCTTTGATCTGGTATTCAAATTAGCATTGTCATGTACCGGGATCAAGCAAGAAAGGCCATCGATGGAGCAAGTGGTATTACGATTAGAAAAAGCACTTGAAATATCTACAACAATGGAATCAATTACATGTGGTTGAGCAACAAAAGAAGATATCAAAATAACAACATTTTTATTGCATTGCTGATGAAATGATTTTTACAACAAAGCAATACATACAGTAATTATTGTTAACGAGAGAAGAAAGAATACAAATATTTGTACAAGGCTTCAAAATAAAAAAATAGAAGCCAATGCAGATATTAGCTCTTGAAAAAACCGAGCTAACATCACAAAACCAAACACAATACAGCAAGAAATCATCTTTCCACAATTACGTGTATTTACATGGAAAGAAGTTTTACTTGAAAGAAAAACAAAGAATGATACATGAAAGTATGGAATACCCTGAAAAATTTGGGTTTACCATACATGAATAAATTGTTCTCGAGGGAGAACTGGTGTTCTTGAGCTAGAGGACTTCCTTTCATGGAATTCCTGGAGAATCCTGATGAGAGAACTAGCTTTCTTGCTAGCTCGAGAAGTGCCTTCGCTCAATTGAGAATATAATGATCCCATAAGAGATGTGCTTTTGATCAAACCAGCAATCACATCGGCACCACCATTGATGCAAAGAGCAAGCAACAAAACAACACATTGCTCTTTTGTTGCCCTTGAAGTGGAGAAATCCAAAATCCCCATTATTTGAGGCAAGGCACCAGTTTTCAGAATTGCTTTAGCCCCATCAGGTTTCTCAGCTAGACTAGCTAAAACTGCCAAAGAATCTGTGACTAGTTCTTGTTTCTCACATGTTAAAAGAGTGAGAAGCAAAGGAACTGCGCCAGCTGCAACAACCCTAAGATGATTCCCAGAATACGTAAGCAATCCATAGATCGCAACCAAAGCATTCTTTTTAGCACGATCATTTCCTACCCTAATTAACTGTACTAAAGTCGGCAGAGCCTCAGTACTCTCCCCAATCAATTTCCTATACTCCTCTATTGAAGCAAGATAAAACAATGTAGCAGCAGCATGCTGCCTAGCTTCCATACCTAACCCATTCTTTAAAACATATACAATCAACTCCAACCCACCATTCTCAACAATCAAAGCTTTACTTTTCGAATGCTTCGAAAGATTCAATAAACCTGCAATAGCATTTTCTTGACATAAACAATCTTTAGACGACAACAACTTCAACAAAGATGTGATCACACCTGTTTCAACCAAGCAAGACCTATTAAAAATGCTTGCTTTACTAAGAAGCCTAATTTCATAGCTAGTTTTACTCTTCTCTAAACCATCTCCATTCTCAAGCTGGTCAGCAAGAAACTTAGCTACCATTTTCATAGCTCCTTGAGCTGCAGCACTTCCTGCAAGAACCGTTCTTGTAATGTCACGGTTCTTGCGATTAGATTCAACAGATTGGATCCCATTGTGGATGCAATACTGTTGAATCAGCCCTTTAAGCAAAGAATTGGGAATTAATTCTGTAGTTTCGAGTCTCTTACCTGTTTTAGGACAAGTAGGATTTCCAGACCTGAACCACTTCAATATGGAAGATCGATCATAAGTATGCCCTGTCTCTATAGTGACAGGATCTTTCATGATCTCGAGCGATATTGGACATTTGAAATCTTCATTATTAAGGCAGCTAAGCAGTTCACCATTGCATTTGCTTTCCTGAATTTGCTGGGTTATTTTGGAATCGATGGAATTGAAAAATACACATCTTGAATAGCTCATGAAACCCATTAAACTGCTTAAAACCCCCAATTCTCTGCTCTTTTCTTCATTTGAATACTCGAATTCAATCTCTGAATCCAAAAACTTAACTTCTTTGTTGCAATCGCTCCATTTTCCCACTCCAATGTAGTCAAGAACCCGTTTAATCTCGTTCTCAGCAGGAACGACACCGTTTTCGAACTGATTCAAGATCAAGAATACATCCTTCATTACCCGTTTATCTTCGGGGTCAACTTCAAATCTTGATTTGTGCGCTTGCTTTGCTACTAACTCGATCAGCTCCTCTACTTCTCCGGATAAATCGAGCGATTCTAGTGGGAAAACATCCAGACCCGCGGCGAAGGCCCGGATAAGTATCCGGAACTGATTCGCCACCCGCTCCGATTTCATTAACATCCATAAGCGAGCACCATCTCTCGTACAATCTTCCAGTAAGAAACGAACCTTCTGAAAAGCCAAATGAATTTCAGACAAGCTGAGAACGATCGAATCCGGTATGCTGAAACCGAAAACGACCCGGATTTCCTCAAGGAAAACGAGGAAGTTGCTAACTTGGCGAAAAGTTTCGCGGGCGTTTCTCAAATTTGTAGAGAAGGATTTCGACTTGTACTGACAAATGTCGAGAGCAATATTGGTAAGGGAATCAAGCAGCGTCGTTGGGTCTATATTCTCGCAAGGATGCACCGCCGGAAATGTAAGAATCCGGCGACCCGACCTGTTATAATTTTGGGACATCGAACAGATAAAAGAAGGAAAAAGGTTTGTATTTTGGATATAGTTTGTTTGTGTTTGGACAACGGCGGTTGATTTGAATATATAGTTGTTAGGGTATCGGATCTAGAGATGGGACGCGTGTCAACAGATTATTTGACGTTTGACTGACTGAACGGTGATCTAACAGACACGTGTTTGAAGGCATGTGGTGATGTATGGGATATGCAGAAAGGTGAGTTCGTACGGAGTTTCGGGGTTTTGATGTGTGTGCGACACGTGGCCAGAAATTATGGGAAGAGCTCGTGAAGGATGTGAACGTCGCGTAAATAACGGTTGCCGACACGAGAAGAAATATCATGGAATTATGAAAAGGAAGTTGCCTATTTTTATTTTCTTTATTACTATATTCTTTTATTAGTTATTTTATTAATTGATTATTATTCAGAACATAATAATAATATTATTATTATTATAAATTAATAATCATGTACATATATAATTGGAGTTGATTGACTAATTTAATACTTAGCTAACTGTATTGTGATTTGTTGACCACGAATTCAAATATTCGTTCAAACGTGTGTTGATGAGTGAAAGTCATCCTATTATATGGCCTTATTGTGCATGCATATATTATTTAATATAAAAAAATAGTAATTATATTTTACAATTTCTTATATTTTTAGTAAATAACCAATAACTCTCAAAATAGTAATACTTGCTGAAAATTTTGATGGAAGCATCAATGATGGAAAATTTTGTTTTACGGTAAAAAATTAGTTTTTCATTGATAAAAATAGTAAAAATATGATTTCATTATTGTCAAAAAAGATATTTAAAGTGTCATTTTTTACAACAAGCCTAATCACTCCCCCAAAAAAAAGGAAAAAATGTCACGGACACCAGTTTATTACAAGTTGAAAGTAGGTTTGTAATAAGTTTATCAAATTTAGTTTACGCGATTAGTTTATGAATGGAGTTCCTTTAAAAACTCTACAAAAAGAGATGAGAACATAATTCAGTTGACTAAAAAGATCATTCATATACGTTTTATAAACTAATAAGAAACTTGAAACAAAACAAATTCATCATAGATATACAAAATCAACTATAAGCAAAACGAAAATTCATATACGAAATCAACAAAAGGCAAAATGAATTAATAGTTGTAAGAAACGAATTCTGTAGTATTCAAAACGAATTCATCTCAGAACAGAAGCAAATAAAAAGTAAAAGGCCCTTCACAGAAAACAAAATTAAGTTGGAAATGAAGATGGGAATGGCGGTAATTCGTTTTGTTTCTGAAGAAGTTGGAAGTAAAATCCGACCAACGGACGAAAAAGCTGAGGGCACTCTTTTCTTTCCACCACGATCGATCGTCACTTTCAATGGCTCCGCTATGTAAAAGAAGGAAGCTTTCTTTCACATTCGATAACAATTGGTTGTTTTGACTAATATTTTAATTAAAGTGGTTAGTTTTAGAAGTAAAAATTAAAATTCCAGAAGTAAAAATTAAAATTCCGGATATTTTTGACGTATATCCATTTACGAACAGCTCTAGCTATTGGTCGAGTGATTAAATTTGTGTTATAGAACCACTTTCCTTATCGACTCATTGAGAAATTGTATCTAATAGCAGTGATGCAAATGAGCCGGGCCGAGCCGAATATTGGACTATTCGAGCTCGGGTCATTAATTAAACGAGCCTAGATTTTCAGCTTGTGTTCGGCTCGTTTGCTTATCAATATGAGCTTAAGCCGAATTTTTATCGAGCGAACACCGAATAGCTCATGAACAGTTCGGTTCGTTACACATGTTTTTTTTTTAGTCAAGTCAAACTCTGACCTGTTAGAGCTTAGTTTGTTTATTAAATAAGTGAGCTCGAGCTCGGCTCATTTGCTTATCGATTTGAGCTAATCGATTTGAGCTCGAGCTGAGCTTTTATCGAGCAAACACTGAGTGGCTCATGAATAACTTGGCTTTTTGCAGCCCTATCTAATAGTAATAGTATATTTATAACTAAAATATCATTCCTTTTTAATCAAGTACGACTAATATTCCTAATCAAAACTATCATATATCTAAGTTCTAAGCAACAAAATCACATATATTTATTTTTATAAGATATCATAAGCTAAACCATAATTTTTCTTCATAAGAGAGCTCTTATTTCATAGTTTTGGCTTTTCTCCATCATTTTTTTTTTTTTTGGCAATTTTTTCACAATCCAACAATATATACCTTATTGACTGAATTGCAGGTCGGTTGGTCATTCCCCAAAACCGTTTGGTTTAAGCTTAATAGTGATGGGTCTCTTCTTGGACACCAACATATATAGAGCTTCGACAGGGGGAGTTATAAGAGATTCAAATGGCATATGGCGAGCTGGGTGCTCCAGTAATCTTGGTGATTGTTCAATTTTAATTATGGGGACTGGAGACTGGATTAAGTATTGCTTGGGATATGGGAGTCACTCATTTGGAAGCAGCAACATGTTGGGTGGTTTCGAACAAATTAATTAGAGAGCTCCTGTCTGGACCGTGCAATATTACAGGGAAACAAACTCTGTGGCTGATGCACTTGCCCACAAATGACACTCCTTTGCCTTTAGGAACTCTCCTGTATGAACATCCTCCGCAGGAGGTGATCCATCACTTGTTTAATGATATATGTGTGGGATAATATTTCCCAGAATATGTAAATATTTGATAGTTGAATAATAATAATCCCTTTTGATTCAAGTTAAAAAAAAAAATTATACTTCGCATCTTGAGGTCTCTTAAAAATATTTTCAAATCCTAAAAAAATTATTCCTGATAGTACCGTCCCTCTAAACCAATGAATAAGTCGGTTAAACCCCTTAACCAGACAGTTCAGCTCGAAGATCTGTGGACCACCCGGTCTAATAAGGTCCGGACATCGGCCTATCATCCGATGTCCGGAGGCGACCTCGCCACATCGACTTAACCAACGCCAGAGAACCTGCACCCAGGACATCGGTCTAGAAAGCGCCAAAAGCAGATCAGAAACTGACGTCATGGCTACTGCAGAACCGTACTCCGACAAAGCCACTGAAAATACTAAGGAAATGTCAGAGATTGTCCACCCGTACTATAACAGAATGTCA
>CATIWJ010176040.1:0-10000 GCA_949640765.1 Croton laevigatus | reverse complement strand
AACTTTATAAAAAAATTGTACTAAAATCGTGAATAGGCAAAACCTTAATAGTAAAATAATAATTTTCCCAATTCTAATATCAAGTAATTTCATTCAAGAAAATTTACGATTTCGTCAAATCTTTGGCCAATATTACTATTTATTCAGCACTATTACACCGTATCATCAATCCATCCAATTTTAGAAATATTTTTAAAATATTTCATCAGAATTTTAGAATTTTATTGAAGAATATGAAAGAATACGAAATGACAAAATAATGTATTAATACTAAAATTTAAAGATTTTTAATGATTATGATAAAACTAAGTGACTAAATATCAAGAATGAAATAGTAAATATCCCCTTCTTATTCGATTCAATAGAAATGAAATCACATTAGTGAAAATAACTCAAACCCATTTAGACCTTAAAAGGATTAGACAATTCAAAAACAAAATACAGACTAGGGATTTACCTAGGAATAAAACACCATAAACATAAAGCTAGACTAGACCGACTTCCTGCTGGCCTCGATTCTTCAAACATCTCAGAATCAAACAACTATGGATTAACCGCAACATCAAATAATTCAAAGCAGCAATTTCTGGCTCTATTAGTGTACAGATCAGGATGAGAAATCCAACTTTATAAAAAGGGGAAAAGTCTTTGGCATCAGTTTCTATTTTTGCTTCTTCCAATTTATACAATTTTAGCATATAATAAAAGATACTAAATGGAAGTTTCCTGTCATAACAATCTCAGAGTTTTCATGATGACCCCACTAAGCTTCGACCCTAATCAGATCTCCAACCTCATACTTTTGCACCCAGGAAGGACTGCAATGCCGAAATAAAGGTGCAGATGAGATCATCCATGTTAAAATGCGGCAAAATGACATACAAAGTATAGCAGCATTTCAATTCTCCAAATAATGTAATTACCACGCAGAATCATACAAAAACAATCCGATAGGGTTGAATTGTATTGAAAAAGAAGGGAAGAAAAATTTAAAACTTCCAGTCCCAGTATGTGAATTATGTCCCTTTGTGGATGCACCATCAGCACTCACTTCCTCGAATTTCAAATAATTTGCCCAACGGTATAATTAACAGAGAAAAAGAAGAGATTTTTACTAAAAAGGCATGTGAAAATTCAAAGTCAGGTACCCCGTAAGAGGCTTTTTTAAAGACTTTCTTTCATGAGACAATTGAATAACCGAAGGTTGACTTTTGAGTTTTTGTCTCAATAAGGACAGACTAGGATCCCATGGGTCTGGTCATGAAACCCAACAGAGAAGTTATGTACTATGTTCCTCATCATTTCTGATCAACTTAAAAAAGTTATTTAGACTTAATTTTGACTAACTCTAGATTCATTCTAACACCTTATACAAGCTGTCAATCATTCAATTAATTACTTATTTATTTTGGACATGGGAAAACAGGAGATATATCAGAAAAACAGAAGACGAAATTTATAAAAAGGAGGCAATCCATCTCATTAGACAGTGAAATGGTTATTAGATAAGCACATACATTCTTGATAATTGAGACCCTCAACAATCATGGATTACCAACTGGAGAAACCATAAATTAATAGTCCTTCCAAATTGGGCACCTCAGGATCATAGTCCACTTTCTATATTTAGCTTCAAATATTATTCATCTTTCCAATTGTAAGGCTAAATAAATGATGTTATGCAATGATCATAAATTAAATTTCATATGTATTTTGAAAAGTTCAGTTCACATAATTGGGGGCATATATGAAAGAACTTGAGGGGGGGGGGGGGGAGGGGGGAGAGGAATTAAAGTAATTTAACTACTTGTCTAAAATTATGACAAACTGAAAGTGGACTACAGTAGAGACAAAGGGAGAACCATACAATGTCAGACATTACAAGTAAGCTTATGAGGCTGAAAAACACATTTTGGAAATTATTTGCTAACCTTGACTCCTGCTGGCGAGCTTCCAGGCTTTGCAGTAGTCGTACTACTAAAAACTCCAGAGGTGTTTCCAGGTTTTGCCGTTGTTGTGCTCCCAAAGTTAAATTTTGACTTCTTATCAGCCGGCTTTAATATTTGAAAAGAGCACATTAGTGTCTCATCCACACTCATCATGGCACCAGCATTATCGAATTCCCCACAATAATTAGGCGCTGAAAATATAGTTACGAGTTGTCGGTTGGCAAAGAACTCGTATCCATCCTCAACCACCTGAAGCAACATATTAGAAAAAATGAAAATGAATTATTAAGAGTTGGCAATAAAGGGGAAGCATATCACTACTATAACTGAAAGGACTGCACATAACTGGCAACCAGATCCAACGCCACCAGAAGACAGGAGGTATGAAATATATTGAGAGAGAATGCTCTACTATGGACTCATAAAAGGGTCAACAAGCCCAAGAACTGCTCCAAAACTAAGAGCAGTTTTCACAAGATGAGTGTACACATGAAAGCACATGCAAGGCTCTAGATTGTTTATTCTCTACAGCATGGAAGTGATTGAGAGTATGATGTTCAATAGCACATTAACAATAACAAATTGAATGGGCTATAGTAGGTAAAACCTGGTGAGCACGACAAACAAGATCCAAATCATGCTTCTCAAGGAACTCTGTCACTTTGTCTGGACCAAAAGTATATGAAACTCCCCTGTCATTCATTCCCCAACCTTGAACATCTTTACTAGGATCTGACCACAGGAGATCACAAAGCAAACCAGTGTCTGGCACATCAGTTGGGCGCTGTAAATTTCTGATCTGATCCAAATTATTGAGATCAGGAGAAAGACCTCCGTGCATGCAGAGAATCTTCTCGTCAATTAGAGCTGCCACCGGCAGGCAATTAAAACAATCTGTGAATATCTTCCATAGCCTAACATTAAATCTTCTCTTGCACTCATCATAGAAACCATAAATGCGGTTTATAGAAGCGCATTCATGGTTTCCCCTCAAAAGGAAGAAGTTTTCAGAATATTTTATCTTGTATGCAAGGAGAAGGCATATTGTCTCCAGACTTTGCTTGCCTCTATCAACATAATCTCCCAAAAATAAATAGTTTGCATGTGGAGGAAATCCACCATATTCAAACAACCTTAGAAGGTCAGAATATTGACCATGGATGTCACCTGCATGTAATAAACAGACTCATTAGCAGACATTTGCAAACATCACTTTTATCATAATATTAATGCTTCCAAATATTAGTGTTATGAGTGTTCAAAGTAACCAGCCTAAGTATTCAGCTCCAAAGTAGTGCGCAGCTTCAAAGAATGCTTTCAGTGCATCACCAGGGCATCAAAATTGCAAATAAATCAGTAACACACCATAAATATATTAGTTACCAGTTGAGGAAAACACATGATGCATGATACCTGCGTTTCAACAGTTCAAAATAACTAGTCCAACATAGAAGACCACCTACTTCAGAAAACAAAATGGCACACATCAGGAAAGTGACTATAAACTTGAGCCACAATTATGTAGTTACGGGCAACATTCTCAGATAATAGGTTCAAGGTTAATAGTCTAGTCTTCTATCCTACATAAAAATGCAGGCAAGCCCATCCAAAGAACTGTTGAGTGTTGAATAAAAAGTGCATCATTATTTATTGCAATTTATAGAGAATATTTACACTTGGGAATCCCTGATGGTTACACAAACCAGAGAACATATTGCAAAATATGAATAAGGTTGACCAATAAAAAAAATTCCACAACAAAGAGATATAACCATGCCAACAAAATACACCAAGAACCCAAAGAAACCCAAAACAATCAATTTGAAAAACATTCACTAACCCCTATCTAGAATTTTACAACCAACATAAGCAGTTAGCCAAACAACTAAGCATAAGAAGGGAATTATCTACAGAAAAAATATCAATCATGGAACAACCTAAAATGAAGGGTCAACAGGTAGGTAGTTACAACCACACAATAAAACTCTTCCTTAAGCAGGTTCATACAAGACATCAAAATAAACAGATTAAGATACAAAGAAGACATAGGACTTCTAAAGGAGACCGGAGACAGCCTGTTTGACAGACAACAAGCAAAAAGCCACCAACCAATGCTGACTGGCAAATTCAGTTGACTGGGTAGCTAGTACAATTCATTTCAGGAACACAGACTGCAAGAAACCACAAAGCAAGAAAATGTAACACGGGATAATTCAAATTGGGTTACAACAAACCCATAATAGGCACCAAATAAAGGAAATTAACTACATGTAAAAGTCCATGCCGCACATAAATTAGTCAATGCAACTCAATCAATTCAAAGAGCAATGATTCAATTTCAACAAAGAAGAGAAAATAGGGTGGCATTTTACCAAATTCAACAATTCATTATAGACATGTTACAAGCTTGTCAAAAAACAGTTAACTGCATCGCAAAGAAGTTCCACTTTCTTCACAATAATCACAAATGTTTTCAACTGGAAGAGCACAAAATCATCCATAAACAAACAAGAATACCCAAATAAGTAACTACATTATTTAACCCACCATTAGAAACAAAAAAAAAAGCATGAAAGGGTTTCATAGGTAATCCCCTACTAGCTAATAAACTTAATACAAATAACAAAAATAAATAGAAACATGGAAGAAAACTAAAGTAGTTCACACTATTAGATAACAACTCAAAAATACACATTCAGAGCAACTGCAAATTGGAAGGTTTCTTAGCAAATCAAAACACAGAAGGACAAAGTAATCCAAATAAATGACATCAAATATTGGTTTTTCTGTTACTGAACATGAACTTGAATTAATGATGATGAATCATACTCCCATGTCACAAGTTGAATGGTTGATCCCAGGAAAGAGAGGATCACTCCACAGTTACAGGCACCATAAAACACCGCAAACCCTGAATTCATTTAAAATATAAACACGGACCACCAAAAAAATAACAATAAAGCATACTCAAATACAAGCAAGACCAATTTGAGCAGCAGAGTCAACACCCACAACAGATATTAGTCCTAAAGCCAAAACCTAACACAAAAAGTAAATCACAAACGCTCATTTTATGTTAATCAAGGTTCAGAAATTTAACAACAATGTTCTAAAGTAAACAAATGGTAAAATGAACTAGACCACTAGGTAAGTAACAAGACCATTGTGCCGATTGAAGAAGCAGCATACTAGATTTCAATATTTTCTTTCGTAAAAATGGTCACAAATCATATTAAAATTAATTAACAACGTAATCATACCCAAAATACAAATTAACCCAACACAAAGAGTGTAGCACTCACTAGTCACTGGTTCAAATTGATGCAGAATTTTGAGTTTTCTGAGGTTCAAAACAGTATTCAAAGCAAAAACAAAACAAGCCACATCAAAACCACAAACAAGTAATCTCTGCATTCCTTCATAGTACAACCAAAGGGTTAAGAAAAGCACTGAAGCAAGTTAGTAAGACCAATTCAAAGTTGATTTACGTCAATAAATACGCTAAAAATCAGAAGGAAAGACTCAAAACATTACGAAAATACAATCGAATTAAGCTGGAAGAAAATAGAGCAATCTTAATGAATTTATCATAAGTATAAACTAGACGAAAGCAATAAACTGATAACTAAACGCAAAAACCAATTAATAGTTAGCCAAAGAAACTCCTCAAAAAGAAAATTAGACGAAAAAAAAAAATAGAAAATCAACCAACCAAAACCAAAAGAACATTAGAAAAAAAAGAGAAATTACCGCAAATCTTGATGGGCGCTTCAAGCTCCAACAAATTAGGCTGCTGCAAGAAAATTTCTCTAGACACGACACAGAGCTGGCGGATCTCGGACTCCGAAAGCTGAACCTGCTTCCCGGGTTTGCCCCGAACCTCTAAAAGCCGTCTGATTATGTCATCGAGAACGGCTTGGTCCATTCTCTGTTATGTGTACGTCTCAAAAAGTAGTTTTCAAAGGAGACTAAAAATCAAAGCTGAAACCAAAAGTCAACGGATGTGATTGAGAGGAGGAAAAGCAGCAGGAAGAGGAGACGGAGAAGAAGAAAAAGAAGAAGAGGATAAAGTGCGAGGGTATAACATGGAGATGATGAAGCAATGGCAGAGAGTCGTTTTATGAAGAAAGAAGTGCCGCTTTGGGAGGGAGAAAGACTTTTTTCGTTTGCTGATAGATTAGAAGAAAGAGGGGAGAGTGAAGGGTTGTTCGGAAATGACCTAATAGACTTTTTCTGAAGACAACAACAGAATTAAAATTTTTTAAGAGGGCGTGTTTTGTGATTTCCAGTCTTTTTCTACTGCCCTTACAGTCTACGACAGTAATATTTTCATATTTACCGTTTTACAATAGGTAAAATTTAGTAACGTCATTTATTATTTATTCATGACAAGAGAATTAATTATATTTATTATTATTATTTTTTAATGAAATAATTATTCATAAAATTATATCCGCCTGTAAAAGATGCTGAATACAAAGAGGTGGGTTAGACAACCACTCTCCCATATAAGTCGAGAAAATGGCTGCTCTAGCTAAGCTATAAGCAACACAGTTCGCAGACCGCTTAACATGAGTAAAACGAATATCACCAAGCTGTTGGGCGTAAAATAAACAATATTCTAGTACAACCCCAACTTGATTTTGATGAAGACACCGTGAATTCAATGCATCCACAACTATTTTTGAATCTAACTCTACAATCACTTTATCTACTTGTAAATCTTTTAACAAAAATAGAGCTTCCCTGCAAGTGAGTGCTTCAGCTTCCAATGGAGTTGCTGCCCAACCCAAAACTGCGTTTTTTGCTCCTCGAAAATCACCCCTGAATCCCTCACCACTGCCCCAAAACCAACTCCTTCTCCCTCCATATAACTTGCATGAACATTAATCTTCAAATACGGTTCTGGTGGAGGTAGCCAACCATAATTATATTTATTATTTATATTAAATTCGATTGGAAATTTATCCCAAAAAAAAAAAAACCTATTACATTAAATTTCAAGCATTATATTTTGTTATTATTCTTCTTGCATAAAGTAAAAAATCATAAATTTTAACATTTTAACATTCATTAATTCTTTTAATATTTCGGCCATCAACATAAATAGTTTAAAGTTTGGTATGAGTGAGTATTTTCAATTCGGTTCAGTTTTGCTTCAGTTCGATTTCCGATTTTTGAATTTTTTCTCACCCCTAAAGTTTGGTGATGCCTAGCAATGTATATAATTGGAAAATTTATTCCTATCAAAACATAAGAAACTCTATAATAAAAGAGGATTTTTCAAAAGTGTCTAAGAATTCTCAAATTAAGAAAACCAAGGATTGAAAAATAAAAACATAAAAATCAAAATAACTTGCCTTTCACAATCAATAAGATTGTATACATAATATCTTGCCTTTCATTTTTTTTTTTTTTAAAAATCATAACAAAATGCCAATTTTAGGTTGTATTAGTTTGATTAATTATGCATGTTGAAAAATGAGGTGCATTAGAGACAAATATAAAAATGAGATGAAATTGGTATAAACCGTAACAGAAAGTATGTTTGCTATATATGTTTATTAGAAATTTTATATCATCACACTATTGTTTTTATTTATAAATGGTTTACAATATGTTTGTTTGTGTTTATTATGTGTTTGTTATGTGTTTGCAATAATGAGTTGGGTAGCAAGCTTCTTAATTTAAATTATTCATTGCTTCTTATCATACATGGTGTTTAATTTATGTTACTATATCATGTAAGAAAGCATCCTACCATGTTGTTCAAATTGGTTTGCTTTGCATGAACAAATTAATTTTTTGGTGTGAACTGAGGAGGATCCTTTATCGTTAAATGTTGTTTTTGATGACTTTTTTCTTTTTTGTCAAAGAATGTTGTTTTTATGAATGAAAACTGTATTTGTTTTTTTTTTTTTTTTAAAAAAGAAACTTGGACATAAAATGGCAAAATCATAAATAACCCTAAATTTAAAAGAAATTAATAAATTAAAAATATAAAAAATTGCATTTGAGAGACTCTAATAAATTCAATAGCTCTAGACTTATGCTTATTATATGCGCTAATTAATATATTCATCTCATGTATATGATATTCCTTTCAAAAAATCTTATATATATATGATATTGAATTAAGCTTTAAGTGTATATGTTCGATCATCTAGTATGTGTAATGTAACACTCTAATTTATACATATCGATTTTTAATTAAAAAGGACTAAATTGAAAGTAAAATTTAATTTGAGGGGTACTATTATCAAATTACTTGACGTAAAATATAAAAACAGTTAAGGGTAATCTTGAAATTTTAAACGGTGTTATTATTATTGTTTTTATTACCAATATTATTATTATTATTATCATTATTATTATTATTAGTAAGAAAGGAGGAAAAGAAATCAGAAAAAGAAAAAAAAAATAGAAATGGAAAAATGTGAAAGGAAGAAGAAAGAGGAAAGAGAAAGGAGAAGGTCAGCGCCGCCTGCGCCACCACCGCACACCTGCCGGATCGACGCGTTCGCTCGCTTGAATGCTCAGACTCCGACGAATCTAAAGGTGACGGCACAACCGTGAGACGACAGCTGAGGAAGCCGGAAGCGCGGGAGGAAGAATTTGAGGCGCTGTAGTGCCACTATTCACCGCCAGCTTTAAATGCTTTTTCCGGCGCCACCGGTGGTCGGACGAAGGAAATGAGGACACCGGTCGACTCCATTCATCGAGAGCTTTCGATTGACGTAAGCCTTGTCGTCTGGAAATACAGTTTTTCGGTGACCCAAGACCAACGCCGGCCGAACGCTTTCGATGTAGATCCCGGTCGCTACGGTGGTCGGATGGAGATTTTGAGACCTAATCTGGACTCCTCTCGACGAGAGATTTCCGATGATGTAGGCCTTATTGCCGATCTATAACCGAATTAAGACTCGTGTACAAATGACCAATCGGATTTCTTGAATTTCCGGCAAGCTCCGGCAACGTTTCGTCCAAATTAAAGATAGCATCGGGGAATAGTCAGAACATGAAAGTATAGGAGGAATGCGTTGCAGTGAGACGACATGACAGGTTTGATACTTTACCCTTACTCAACTTGCTGTGAATAAATGCTATGCTGTGCACTATCTGATATTTATATTGACGTGAATTCTTGTTATATAATATTTGAAATGTTGGTGTAAGTATCCACTAAGCGAAACGCTTAGCAAGTTAGTTTCTACTAACTTGTAGGTGCCAGAAGCGGAAGTCAAGAAAGTACCAATAGGACAGAGCGACATTGGAAACTACCCCAACCTTAGCATGGCATATACTGATGAGTTGAAAAAGGAATTTTTATGTGCATATGGAATAATGAATTGGAATGTAATTATATAAATATAATTAATTAAAATGAAAATTTTAAGTTCTGCATACCGTACAGAGACATGTGTAACCCTCTTATAGGTCTACTTCGATAGGTGTATAATGGGTGTTACAATTATTCTCAACAGATTAAGAATTTTTGCACGAATTAGATTTGAGTGGGACAGTAAAAGGTTCGTGCATTAAATGCACTTCCTCCAACACATGGTCAGGATGAGGAAAAGGTTTATGCACTGGATGCACTACTTCTACTGCAACATCTGGCTCCCTAGTCATAATGATAGGGTCATGTGTTACTACCTCTGACATGGGTTGAACATATCTATTTGTTGCTTTTCTAGAACTTCTTCGAGAAATACATTACGCTAACTTGCCTTTTTGGAAAGGAAATCTTTTTTCCAAAAAAGACACCATGTCGAGGAACAAACACTTTGCTCTCATTACGATTGTATAAGTAGTAGCCCTTTGTTTTCTTTAGGGTAACCAATAAAAAAACACTAACTAGATTTGGGAGCAAGTTTATTTGAAATCAAATATTTTACATAAGCCTCACAACCTCAAATGCATAAAAAAGACAAGCTAAGAACTTTTCACTCTATATTTCATATGGTATCTTTTCTATTGACTTTGACGGAGTCCTGTTTAATGTAAAAGTAACAGTTTTGAGAGCATATCCTTAGAAGGATACTAGAAGG
>CATIWJ010175942.1:0-14531 GCA_949640765.1 Croton laevigatus | reverse complement strand
CTCATGAAACCTTGAATAATTATCCTATTTATTCTGGTCAAATACATATCTAATTCCTTATCATTTTCTCTCGTAACACTATTGTAAGCCACATATCAATAGCCATCGGCTTGGGCCACTGACCTTGACTGGGCTTGGGCTTGGGCTTGGGCCAGGGCCACCCCGTCCTGGACCAGCACCTGCTCACCACCTACCACAGGCCCGGCCTGCTACACCGCCACCGCTTCCCACCACTTCGTCTAGAATCTTATATATACACCTTTGCTCCCTCCATTTGGGCTAACAGGAACCGACCAACTCTAAGACTATTGTCTACTACTATATACTTTAATCATAACATATTAAAAACCACTTCAACTCATAAAATTATTTTTGTCATAAAAAAAAAATATTTTTTATATTGTTCTATTAAGGACAACCATCACTTAACACCAAAAAAAAAAAAAAAAATTGGTGTGAAAACATAAAATCCGCAGCAAACTTGTGGGCATATTTTTTTGTTCTTCAAAATCTTTCACCTAACACTTTGGGGTTAAATTGAATTTAGATTGGATTTTGGCGTAGAATACCATAAATGTTAAATTTTTCTTATATTTAGAATTAATAATAACATAAATTATTTGCTGATAAGAAAAACCAATATTATCATTAGCTAGTTTACCTTAACCATTTTCATTCAAAAAAAAAAAAGTTTACCTTAACCATTTAAGTCTAACATTTTATTCTAATCCAACCAAAAATCATAATAAGGTAAGTAAGGGGCAAAATGATTTGTGGTTCGATTTGATTTAATCAGGTTCGATTTGAAGAGTATGGTCGGTTAATGAACAGAGGCACATCTGTCTTGTCCCAACTCAAGAGTTTGCATTCGCAAAACACATCTTCAACTCGTAATAAGCGTGAGGTTGACGTCAAAAAGGGAAAAGTGCGCCTTGTCTTCAACTGTGCTCTGACTTGGAGAGACACCGAATTCACCTACCTATCTTTCTTCGGTGTCTCCGCCTCTCATTCGATTTCTCGTCTCAACTTTCATCAATCTAAACCTGATACATTTCGCTTTCGATTCCTTGTTTGGGCCATTTTTATAAGGCTTCCTGTTCTCATTTGCAATCTCTCGGTCTGTCATAGAGAATGTCTGCGATTTCCAATTTTACCGGTAAACCTACTCTTAGTTATGTTGATTCCAAGTTGATTTCCGGCTTTGCCAAAATTTCCATGCCTGACCAGGTACTGATTTTACTTTTCTTTAAAATAAATGTAGTTGGTTTGTTTTCTTTTGTTGATAGATTTAATATTTTATTATATTGATCTATATACATATGCTGATTTAGAGTTGATAGTTTATTTTATTTTTGTTTCTTCTTTCTAACTGTAGAGAAGGACATGTCGTTTTACTGTTAGAGAATCAAGTAAAGCAACTAAAAATGGAAGTGTACGTATGGCTTTGTTAGATGAGAGGATAGCACCTGGCAGGAATGTGGTTGAGCGTGGCCGCTCTGGCGTCTTGGTAATGAATTATTTCTACATATCTTAAATTATTTTTATATAAAATGAACCTTTTAACTTTCCAAAACTTAGAAAAAAAAGAAGAAGAAAGAAAGAAAGAAAGAAAGAAATAAAGAAAATGAAGAGCATGGAGTATGATCTTAACTCTCATTTGTGTTTTTGCAGGCTTTTGATATTGTTCAAGGAGAACTAGTAAGTTCCATAAAAAAAAAAAATTTTCGTTATTGCACAATGTGGTTGATTGTGTTCTTTCTCCTCAACATTCTAATACATTAGGCACTGAATCTCTTGGTAAATCACATGCTTCTTATGCAAAATGATTTAGGTAAAATGGGGTTCTGCAATGGACAAATCAATTCCAGATCCACCAACAGCTGTGCTTCTGCATGGCATTCTAGGTAGCCGAAAGAACTGGGGTAGGTATTATTTGTATTTCAGTCTAGTTTTGATATGCCATTATTGATTTCCTTGGAGCAAAATATTCACTGTAAATGCTTTGCCTCACTGCCAAATTTAAGAGTGATATACATGGATATGATTTTTAGCATGATATTGTTGTTCTGCAGATACTTTCTTCTGTATCCTTTAACCTCAATTATGTGTCTTCAAATGAGATTCTCAATTGTCTATCCTGTTTGAAATGTTATAGGAACATTTACTCGGAGATTGGCACAGGAATTTCCAATGTGGCAGGTACTGTTCTAATAAACTTCTATGATTGCAATTGACATGTTTTAGAGCAAAACTTTGAAAATGCTTAGTCGGGCTGGAAAGGCTGTGTGATTCTCTCCATCAAGATTACGGTAGAAATAAGGTGTAAGCTCTTCTGATGTGAAGCGTTTGTCCTGCATTCCATTTAGAAATAGTACAAATCCATCCACCAAATGAAGTGGAAAAAGAAGACAAAAGGAAATGTTTCAAAGTTGTGGTTGCTTTTGAATTTTGCCAGCTATTTTGTTTGAAATTCTTGTCCTGTATTAGTTTCTACTAGCCATGCTGAGGTTAATTTGCAATTCAGTTGGCTTGGCATCTTTTTGATTTGTGACATCATTCCATGCACCATAAAATTCTTTAACTGTCAAACTATGTGTTGCTGCAGTTTCTTTTAGTAGATCTACGGTGTCACGGTGATTCAGCATCAGTAAAGAAGAGGGGGCCGCACACTGTTGCCGCATCAGCTTTCGATGTCTTAAAGCTGGTGTGTAACTTGCCAATTTTATGTTTGAATTTGTTTCTGTTATTTTGCATGAGATACATATGAGCTCTGAGATGTCCAGAAGAATTTATTACTCTAATCTATCTGGTTGTGCAACCTTGTGTTCTTAATAAAATTTATATTTTTTGGCTGTTAACAGTGGTGGCTTCATTTTGTGTTTTCCAGTGAGTTTTAACATTGTATTGTCAGAACATATTGGCCTAACTGTCTGTTGATGGTTCCACTCAAAACTCTTGAAATAATTGTTATTATTTAAGAATCGCAAGAATGAAGTTTTCCACTTTAGGGTAGTTCAGCATTCCTAACATGCTTGAATCTCTTATCAGAGAAACTGCATATTTGAGTTGCTTTGCCCAGTACAAATGTTTTTTCAAATGCAGATTAGTTGCAGAATTAAATTATTGTTGCTTGGAAACAATTACGATGGTACAGGGAAATTAAGTTTTTTGGTGGTATATTTATGTTGCCATGGTTCAAATTTTTTAAGGCTTTCTCTGCTAATTTTATATTCTGAGTCAGTTACGTGATTGGATAAATATGTTCCATTAATGCCTTCTGCTTGAAAAGGGAAACAAAATGTGTTTTATTGGATCTCATCAGTTTAACATTGAATATTTGCTTTCATCAGTGTAATATTCATATAAATATTCACTGGATTGCTTTGTTAAAATATTATTTTTAGTTGGCATGTTAGGCAGCTCTGTTATCAAGTGTTAGTATTAGTCAGGGATGTGTTCGTTAAATCTTTAACTTTGTCGTAAGTTTCTTAAGATACATGGATTTTGGATTTGTTTGTGTGTTGTTTTCTAATTTTCTCTCCTTTTTGTTTGTTGGTATAGGTGGCAAAGCTTAAATTAAATCCCCGGGTTCTTATTGGTCACAGTTTTGGAGGAAAAGGTACTTGTGTGGACTCTTCATTATAGCTTACATATATTTGAGATTATTGAAGGGCTTAATATGCTTCCTAATTATCCATGCAGTTGTCTTGAGTATGGTAGAACAAGCTGCAAAGCCTCTTGCAAGAGCAGTTCGAGTAAGTTTGTTACACCAAATGTTATTTATAAAGATTTAAAATTTCATAGTCGTAAAAGTCAGTTGTACAGACAGTAATACTTCATTGTGGTTTAAGGAACTTCCAAATTTAAAGGAAATTAATGTGTGAAATGTTTTAAACTTTGACATATCAGTATGATCATTGTTACATATGTTTGTTTCGTTTCCATGTACTAACAAGGGGCCTGAAATATGACCAGCAGCATACCTCCCCAGTTTAATCTTGTGATATACTCCCAATCGGGAGGCAATTGTTATCAAATTTTAGTCTTACTCTATTTGTCTTCGGAAAGTTGAATAAGTAATGTACTTATTCATATTTTAGAAAATATTTTGCGTTTTCATATCCTCTTTTATTACCTTGCCCATTGCCATTATTTGGTTTTGGTGGTGAAGGTTTATTTGGGTTTTAGAACTTAGGGTCCTACATAGGTTTAGATCCAACTTTACCTGCTGCCAGTTGAATTCATTGCCATTCTGTTAGGCATAATTTATTATGTCAGGTCACCAACAATTCAGCGTGAATGATTACATGCCCAAAGAAAAAAAATTTTTACCTAGATTTTCAACAGAAGATATTTGAAAAGAAAAAAGTATCGGAGACAGGTGGTCTGTATATGTGTATATAAGTGTTGCATCATGTTAAATTATGCTGACTTCTCTTGTATCAATACTGAGTTGATTTTGCCATTAATTTTTCCTGGAGTCTGCATTGCCCTCTTTGTGGATGTCATCATGATTACACTCTTGTCTATGTAAAGATGCTCTCTAATATAATGTCACATGCTGAATCTAGTGGAGAGCATCTTTACTATGGAGCACATGTAAAAGAAAGGGGTTTGTTGCTTACTTGAAAAGGATTACTCGTATATAGCGTACAGTCTTCCAAAATATGCAAATTTTTGGAGAACTGCCTTTTAATAGTTTTTTTTGTTGCATTTTGTTGAAGGAAAGTTTATCATCCTTCAATATTGAAGAGGAAATTGTTCAATTTTTGTTCCATCCCCTAAGTTAACAAGAATCTGGACACCTGTACCTGGAAATTCCACATGCTGTTACTTGATCTCACTTTGAGGAGAAAACACTGCAATAAAATGCTTGGTACCCTGAGATCTCAGCCGTTGTCTGCGGATTCAGATAATAGATAAATAAGTTACTTCCACTGCTTCTGGAGTAACTTAAGTGAGGACATTATTAAAAGAAAACTAAGGAATGCTAGACATCATATGAAACTAATTGGATTAAGACCAGCACCAGAAGAGAATTTATCTAGTTGTTATGAGCTGTTAATACTTAAAAAAACTCAATTCATGATGATGAAGGATCGACACATTATGAATGATATCCACTTTTTAACTTGCATGTTTCCCTGGTTCCAGCAGTTGACAACTTGTGGAGGGTGAAACCTGAGTTCTAAGTGTGACTGAGCCCAGAGGTTCATAATTCATAATTCTTAAGCCCATAGACTCATAATTCATAGTTCGTAATTCTTTCTTTCCTTCATAGAACTCTGTAGTTTTGAATTTTAAATTTTTGTAACGGTGTTTTAGCAATTTTATATTTTTGCAATCTTACGTATGCAAACTTGTTTATGTATTTGATTTTTGTTGAATGAAGTTTGTTTTGGGGTGTTAGACCATAATGTTTTACTTTTGACTATTCAAGCATGATTAAAATTTATGTTTCTTCTGGTGTTTTCATTGTCTTTATCATTCTTATCTTTCTTGTCTAAATTACAGGTTTGGGTTCTAGACGCTACTCCTGGAAAAGTTCGAGCTGGCGGAGATGGAGAGGATCATCCTGCAGAATTGATATCTTTCCTTAAGAAGCTACCGAAGGAGGTAAGTTATAAGTTTGATCATCCTTCTTCTGGTCTATACGTGCCTTATACTGTGTGGCCGTGCGGGCCATGTTGTTGCTATCTTATTTGACTGATATGCACTGGTTAATGTTATTTTAGTATTTTCTGGATTAGGACACTGTGATAGGTGCTTTTCAGCCATAGCTAGCTGAATTATACCTATTTATATTTTTTGAATTAATTCACACTATTAGAAGTCATACAAGCCAAAGACTTTACATATTCATTACATTCTTTCTTTTTGGATTTTGGCATATCCATTCCTCTTTCTCTTGTATTTTCCTTGCTCAATCAAATATGACCAAACCCATCCTTACTGTTCTGCATCCCAACTTCATTTTTTTTTGCAGGCTTCCGGTGTTATGTGCTTGACATTTAATGTGATCGTAGACCCTAAACTGTTAATAAGCTAGGGTTTTATCACCTAGAAGATATTGAAAAGAATAGCACCTAAACATTAGAACTTAAAATTTATATTTTTAACCATATATTCTATTTTCTCTTTATCATCTTAGTTATAACTGTCTTTTTCTACAGAATATATTAGTTAATTATACCGGTATACATTATATAATCTATGTAACATTTCTGATGAATTTGCTGTTGAATTTTTTACTTTTATTAGCAACTTACATATAAATTAGTATTTAATGCATGTAAAATCAATTTATTTAATACATACCCTTCCCCTCTCTATTTACTGAGCTTTTGCCTTTGCAGAATCTAACTGTAGATACCCATATACCTGATATATTTTGCAGAATGTCAGAGCAACCTTGTTGAGTCTAATGGATTTAACATTGAAGTGTCTTGACTGTTGTTTGGCATTATTATGTTTGTACTTCTCGTTCCTGTGATATTTCCTTCTCTTGTTAAGTTCATTGGATATATTGAATTAATTTTATTATGTTTGTTTATATATGTGATGTGTCTTGAACTTTGCGATATCACTCTCTCATTACTGGGTAAAATAATAAATATCATTTACATGTTTCTTTAAGGAAGGTCTCCTCAAAGCTAGAGGTTGTTAATGCGCTTCTCCAAGAAGGATTTTCTAAGGATGTTGCCGAGGTATGGAAATGTATTCAATAACGATGTACTTATACTGAATGTAGATTGTTAGTTTTGATCTTTGGTGATTTCTGGCGGGGTTGATATAATTTTAACTCTGTTAAAAAGAAAGGCAGTTGACTGTTTCATATTCTTAATAGGAAATATGTAATTTCTATCAAATGAAGAAATTTCCTATCAATTCTATTTGAGAAAAGGTTTTAGCTTAGCTGTTACATAGGCGGTAATGCTAATAGATAGAAATCAACCTATCCCTTTGTAATTATGTCCTTGCCTCACCAACCATGGTTCGTCCAATACCTGCTAAGTGCTAACACTGACTGATTGTGAAAAAGGTTTTCTTTCTACCATAATTTTGTATGTCCTCCAGAGAACTTCAATCAGGGATTTAATAGTCAGGATCCTTATATGGCTGTGAATTTCATGCTATGGCATGTATTACTGGGAAAAACATTCATGTCCAATTAATATTCAAATTTTCTATTTTAGAGAATATATTCTTTGGTCAACATTATGTTCTTTTGCTTTTGGAATCTTGATTTTAATTTATCCTTATCATTATGTTCAGTGGGTAGTAACTAATCTTCGACGGAGTGGACCTTCCAGTTCATCATCAGGCTTTTCATGGGGGTTTGATCTTGAGGGAATTTCTGAAATGTACCAATCTTATGAACAAACAAATTTATGGTAATGTGAATGGGTTGATCGGTGTGGTTGTGCAATCACTTCGTTTGTCTGTCCATTCTCAACTCTGGTTGTTGACTTATTCTTCTTCTGCAACTGACAAATACAGGAAATTTGTTGAAAACTTGCCTCGTGGTGTTCATCTTAATTTTCTAAAGGCAGAGAGGAGTTTGCACAGATGGGCCCTTGAAGATCTGCAGCGAATACATGCTGCTGAGGATCTGGCTGCTGAGGAGGGAGGTGGAGTTGAAATGCATGTTCTTGAAGATGCCGGTCACTGGGTATGTTGCTGTAACATGTTTCAATGTCTCTAGTCCTGAGCATTTATCTTTATCCAATTAACTATCATTGGTAAATCACATGAAAAATGAAAAAAGAAAAAAGAAAAAAGAAAGCCAAAATACGGGGTTAGCTGTAAATATCTACAGTCTACCACAAACATTTAGTTGTAACTATGACGACAGATGCAATGAGTTCACGGTTTTTCTATATGAAGGTGGGTATATGAATTGTCAGCATGCATGCCGTATTATCAGTGCAGGACATTATATGTTTCTAAAAAGAAAATTTGCGGTGTTATTCTGCACAAATTTTGGCGGCTTTATTTTTTTGGAATCTTTATTGCTGATGCATTTTTTGAGCAGTTCATGCTGATAGAGATAGTTATGTTTTGGTAGGTACATGCTGATAACCCAGATGGGCTCTTCAGAATTCTTTCATCTTCTTTTCAAATGTTCAAAGCCTGAAGAGGGATGGACCAACACTTGCACTTAGACAAAATGGCCACATTTTGCACAACGTATATATTATCTAGCGTATCTCCAAAATTATCAAATGATTCTATATTTTTTCATGTATCATAGTAGTAATAGTTGTATTTCTTACTAATCGTCACGTATATACAATACCAGCGGATCTGAGGTATCTTGCACTAAATGGATCTGTAGGAAAACAGAATTTTGGTATATCTAAGCATGTAAAAGATGAGAACTGCAACTTTCTAATGGATAACTTGTAGTCTGGTTCAGTTGATTTATTTTCGTATGAGTTCAATTTATTTGCCTATACCCTAAACGAAGTTATCAGTTGGATAATTTGTGGGTTGTGAATACATTAGAAAGCTATTGGGCAAACGATTTTTTGAGTTTAGACATTGATTTTGATTTTGATTGTGGTGGATCTGTAGCAATATGAAAAGCTTTCGACAAGGCTCAACTACTTGAAGAACTTTTGCTTCATAACTTTAATATACATAGATCACAGAAGAAAACAAGCACAACATTTCTCATAATACACACTTAAAACAATAACTTTCTCTGGGAACAAACTCTTCTCTCCATAAGCATTACGCACATTTCCTTTATAACAAAACCTACTTTTGCCAATACTTGAACATAACAACTCATAAGCCGCAAAAACTGCAATTCCTACACTCGTAAATACTACACTACTCATCTTTTGAACATATAAAGCAAACGACAACACTAGTGGACCAAAATCAGTAATGCTTATCCCTTTTTTCTTTTATTTTTTTGCCTTTTTTTTCTTTCCAGTGATTCATAAAATCAAGTGCATATCAGAGCAGGAGATGCAGATAATTCATCAGCTGATGAAGAATTCGACCATTTCATTTGCATGAAACTTCTCTTTCTCCATGGACCCATATGGATTTTCTTCTCTTTCATTGATGTTTTGGCAGAGTCACATATAATACCAACAATAGCATTGAGATAGTCAGCTTTCCCAATGTAATAATTTGGCAGTTGAGCTATGAGTTTATTATATTGATCACATGCTTTTGCCATCTCAAATTGATCTTTGAATTCCAATTCTATTAGGTATGGGATTTGCTTCTTCCGACCAAATGTGCTTACAATAACTTCAATGTACTCATGCTTCCCTCCAGGAATCTTTGAAGTGTTCTTCCACGTTGATCTACACACATATGCATTCAATCCTTTCCGACAAAGCAAATCAACAACTTTTATTCTCAAACAACTGTTGCACCCGTTAGAATTGGGTTTCACACATTTGCAATACTCTGTCTCTTTTGCTTTCTCTACGATTCTGCTAATTTCTTGTCTCAATTTTATGCCAGTTAAGCTATTTCGCTCCAAAACCTCCTGCATCATTGAAATTTTAACTTATAAAACGCTACCGCTTTGAAAATAAAGAAATAAGTCTTAATAATGACAAAAAAAAGAAAAGAAACGAAAAAGATGGCCTTGTATTCCATTTCGTTGGTTGGCGCAAAAAAAAATCAGTCCAAACTAAATGCGTACGTGAAAATAAATCTTAGCCGTACGTTTAGCACTCACATGTCATAATATTTTAAAATATCTCCACTCAACCGTAGATAAGATTCCAGATACTAGAATATCCTATTTCTATTTTGGCTTATTATTAGCGGTTGGTAATTTTATGTTTTTCAGCAAAATTCTATTTGAGATCCACTTTTTCTACGTATAAATTAACTTAACAGTTATGGTTTTTTAAAAATTATAACATAAAAATTCTGTTAGTATTAATAAATTATCTTTTATATATATACATATAATTTTAAAAAAAAAAATTGTGAAGATTTCATCTTTGAGTTCTTTGTGCAGAACCTAAGGTCTCTTATTTTGTATGCCGGTGGTGTAGAACCATTTCCAAAAAAATATTATTTATTTGGAAATACACAAAAAAAAAATCTCGAATTAATTAATGAAATGCAAAAATGAATTAATTAAGGATCATTTTAGGAATATAATCAAACTCATAATTATTTTTAAGAAACCAAATTTAATAGTCTTAATCATATATAATGATTTACTATTAAAACAAACAAACGATTTTTCAAAAAAATGATATACCTGAAGCAAGGCTTCTTGTGATTCCCAGTATAAGGTTCTTCCCATGGAGAGCTCCAAATCATCATCATCATCATCACAATCAGAAGAAGGATCCGACGTATGAAAATCGTCATGAAGAAAGAAAGAAACTTTCTCTTCAAGGCTATCAATGATTTCATGAGCAAAACCAGAATTCTCATCCATAACATTGATAATACCCATCTTCCGATTCCGATAGATAGGTATTGACGAATGAAATGGAGAGATTGGAGATTTTCTGTAACTATTTGGCCTTTCTTTAATTCAGACAAGAATTATTGTGCTTCTAGGACCCCATCTTTTATAACCTCTTTTTTTTTATATTTATTTTTTATTATTTTCCATGTCAGCGTTGTCCCAAATTTAAGGTTGTAATAATTTAGTGCTCAATTATACTTGCATGTATCATATGGCTGCATTTAAATTAAGCGTATTTGCCCTCAGTATGTTGTATTTTTAAGGATTGAATTTGATCATAATGCTGCATTTTCAAGGATTGAATTTGAGATCTCATGATTAAGTTAACACAGTTCTACCAACTGATTTAATCTTTTGGATTTAAAATACATTCTTGATATATATTTTTTTAACCAAAAATGCGTTCTTTATATATATATTTTTAATATAATATAAGATATAATCTACCATAAATTAATTATACTATAAAATTTTTTAATTCATACATGTAGTTTTATAATTTTGATTAAATTATACTAGTATTTTATTATGGAATAAGATATTAATTTTATAATTATAAGTAAATTCTAATTATTTTTTGAAAAAACATATTTAAATTAATAGTATATAGAAAAGGATATTTACTTAATGATAGTAATTTTTTTTTTTTTATAATTTTTAAAACTTGTAGATTAATAATTTTTAAAAAGTATTAAAGACTAAAATCATTAAAATATAATTAATACTAATTTGATATTTATTATTTTATGTCAATAAGTAATTATTCACATGATTAATAAATATTATCGAATAAATTAAACAAGGAGTAACTAAAACGAGAATACACGCTGCAGTTGTATACCAATAACAACTAGGACTTGAAATATAGAAATAAATGTTAAATAACTTTAAAAAAATAAAAATTCAATAATTCGTCTGATCGATTGAAGTATACTTAATCGCTGATATACTCATTTAGGAATGAATCATCAATTCATCATAACGTAAAAAAAGAAGAAGGAGAAGAAGAAGATACTATGTATTGTGCCTTTATTTAATGGCAGCTTGCGACTACTTTAGTTGTTGAGAGTGTGGTTTATAATATTATATATATTCTCAGGGATTTTAGTTTGAATTTGAGTTGTAAATTTAGAATTGAGGTCCATTTGTTGTTGATAAAATTAACTACCCAGTTTTGATTAATTAATATAAACCTATAAGAAGTTATTCTCACTTAAACGTCATTTTTTTTTTTTTTTTTTGATAAACACTTAAACGTCATTTAGTAGTTGGGAAATGAAATCAAAAGTGAGTTGAAGTCCTTAACTTGTGGAAGAAGATTCAAAGTGGAATTAATTGCTCCACAACTATAAATACACAAGTCCAAGCTACAGTTATAAATTCACAAATCACGAGTCCATTGCAGAGAAAGGCCCCTCTCATCCAATCAATTTTTTTTAAAAAAAAAAATTTAATATTGAGAGCAATTTTGATTGATTGAGATTTGTACTCCTATACCAGCAAACTATAACAAATAACATAAACCAAAAACTAGCATAGAAACTTGAAGAATTCAACGGCATTAACGGAGCCCATATCAACTCCATATCCAACCGCTCCATTCGATGTCGACCCTAAAAAAAGAAACAGGTGAAAAAATAGGTTCAAAACATATACAATATATATATATACAAAACATGAGCAAAAATATATCCAAAATATTAATCAACACAAATTGAAATGAAATCCACAATTCAATACTTATCCAATATGTCTAATTACTTATCCAATCTAAAAATTGAAAACGAAATAAACTTTATGAGAAAAAATAAATTAGTGCATGAAAGCTCAACCTAATCAGAAAGAGAATTAATCACTTGTGGGTCATAAGAAAAAATAAATTCAATAAATGTTGGACACCCACTTTGCAATGCCATTGTTAGTACCAAGAAATTGCGAAAAGATGACATTCAGACAATGTTCATTTTATTTCAAATTATTTTTTCTTTTTGCAATAATTTGACATTTTTAAATGTAATATTGACTAATTTAATTCTAATTGCACTCTAAAATGAACTCCTAAGGGCAGAATTGACACCATATTTAATCAATTAATAATCGGAATGCTTATGTTCAAATTTATAAAGACAGAATACTTCATCCACAATCCTATGTTGCAATCGACAATCATGCTTTCTTCTAAACTAAACGTTGATATATTAACCAGCACAAAATAAGAGTGAAATAAGCATCCATATGCAGTTATTCAATACTATTAGCAAACATTCAGTAATTTTATCACAACTATTCTCGGAATATATTGAATAAGAACCATAAGAGAGAGCTTACTGTTGGCAATGGCATGATCTGCTCTATTATTTCTTGTAGCTGGAATTATTACAATCCCAATCATAGTCTGCAAAGAAAATAAATTATAATCATTTAAACATGATGCTATATTATCAATTCCTACAATCAAAACATCATATTTTCACAATCAAAACATCTTTTAACCATTTGTACATTTTTGAGAAAAAATAAATTTTATAGTAAAACCTGGTCGAGTCCCATCAGAACTTTCTTGGGGTCGATTTTTCTGGATCTTTCTCGAGCTCCGATGAAGACGGAATCAATTGCAAAATTTATTTTAAAAATTTTGAAATTTACTGTCGGGAAAAAAATTATTTTTCAAAATTTGTCCAGCGTGCATTGATACATAGTTTTCCGATGCGTCAACAACATATGTTTCCGGTGAAACTCATGTCAATAATTCGTCTTTAGACTCAAAAATGTTATATAGTTTTAAAATTTGGACCTTTATCTATTACATTTTGAAGTTTTAGATTCAAAGTGTTACATTATCTAAAGTTTGAACCCACTAGTGTAATTTTTCCAATCATTTGTCTTTAGTTGATTTTAAATCCAGATAATTAACTTCAAAACTCGTTGACTCGTTCTATTGATTTTGTCTATAATAACCCAACTATTTTATTAAATTACCTGCCTTCCGTTATTTATTTAACTTTTTCATTGAGTATGTCCGAAAAAATAATATCCAAATCGATTGTTTGTTGATTAAAATAATATCCCTAATTGGTGCATTACACAATACGCCATGCCATGTTATGTTGTCGGTCAATGGGTTAAAAAGGCGCTAATAATTTTCTTAACACACACACCCCACAGTATTTAGTTTCAAAAAATCAAAATTATGATCTTAACAGAGAGCCTATTGTAATAACTATCAAAATTAATTCTCCACTGAAATAGAATATTATACAAGAGAATAAGATCCATTGGGAATATTTTTTTTTTCACACCATCTAAAAATCAATGTTTTTGTATGGATGACTTTAGTTTTTTGTCATTTCGATTTACAACCAATTCATAGTAAGTTTATGAAAAATTTAAATCTATCAAAGTTTTAATATGCTAGTTTATAATGAGTTGACAAAATGTTTATGGTACATGAAACTATATGTGTTATATATACTATTAGTATATTTTTAATAGATTTACACAACTCATTTATATAGCCTTTTGAGTTATAGGAGAGAGGGATTAGTGCACATCAAATCCAAGATCTATGGTTCTAAGGGGGAAGTGTTTACCACTAGACATCTTGCTCTTCCACATTAAGTTTTATATAACTACAAGTAATAAAACTTAACGAGTTTACAATAAATTTACAAAATGTATGTAACATTTAGTTCCTAATAATAACACAATGTTTATAACAAGTTTAAAACTAATTTAGAATCAAAAAGATAAATTTTATATCTTCTTGTAAAATTGAGAGAGTTATTCTCAATTTTTATTGATAGCAGAAAATACTATTTATACACACAATTGGATAAAAAGGAAATTACAAAATTACTCCAAACTTATTATGATTAAACTACCCATACTCCTAAAACTTTTAATTTTTACAAGTTTTGTAAAAATTAAAATAAAATAAAACCATATGAATGAAAATAAGGTGAATGACAGTCCACCAACAGCCAAAATCAAAAGGAAATAAGAACAAATTTGTATTATAAGCAATTCAATTATTAATTGCTCAATCAAGTGGAAGCCAATAATTGATAAG
>CATIWJ010175937.1:0-11230 GCA_949640765.1 Croton laevigatus | reverse complement strand
TTATTTTTGCATATACTCAATCATGCCCTCTGATAATATTCAGGTGATGGGATACCACAACAAGAAGATAAGGGAGACTGGTAGTGTAACTTCTAATGTAAATATAGAACAATCTTATGACATATCCCCATATAAAGGTTCCGATGATGAAGATGAAGATGAAGATGAGGATGACAATGTCCCAAATACTAAATTTGTTCCTTCATGGGCCAGGTATGTCATCTGAATTCAACAATTTTGAATGCAACATTTGAAGATTGTGTGTAATTTTATTTGACATCAAACAAGCTACCTTCAAATGCAACAACACATCCTTCTGTCAATTTTTCTTGCTTTGTCCTCATTGTTTATTGAGTCTTGTTGGATGAAAGTAATTTAGTATCTTCCTCTTATTCTTCCCCTATGATATAATATACTAAATGCATCACACATCCTATCTTCTTGCATGCCTTACTGGAGCAATCAATAATCAGTGTTTTCTTTGTGCAGTAAAAGTCAGTTGACACTAGCTGTTTCATCTCAGCAAAGAATAGAACCAGAATCAATTTTTCCCCCAGATAGTTTTTGTAGCATTGATAAAGGTAATATAAAATAGGACAAAGGCATTACAGCTTTGTTATTAACTATTTCTGAACTGAACGCTATAATTGCTCCTTTATTTTGCAGTTCTCTTGCCAAGAAAGCTTCAGCATAAGTAGTAATGTGGAAAGAAATTGTCTTTGCATTCTTTCTGGTCTATAATAGTTTGTTGAACAGCTTTTTATTCAACGAAAAGGTTTGTATTTTTTCTTGCTACCTTTACTTCCCCTCATTTTTGTTCTCTCCTACAGTAAGTTAACCTGTTTTAACAGTTGGGTCGTATTGTTTTGTTTAAACAGATTTTGGAGGATCATTGTGAAGGGAATTCAGGATTTAGGTGATTTCCTATGATGACATTTATACCTGAAGAATGTAAATCGATTAAAAAAAAAAGTATATATTTCTTTATAATTGTATTGATTTTTTTTTTTTTTTTTTTTGACATAGATATCTTATTCTACTTGGGGGATATGGGGAAGGGTATTGATAAGCCTCGAACCCGAGACCTCAGGTCCCAGGAAAGAGGTACCTTACCACTAGGCCACCTCTTGGGCTTTAATTGTATTGATTAGATCCTTAGCAATAGTGGAACAGATTATCTAATTTGTGTGACCTTTTGTTGGTTAACTGACTGAAACCTCCTTAATTAAGGAGATAAAGAATTTGTTTGTATCTTTTATTTGATACGAATGTAGAATATTAAGAATAAACAACACGATTCTTGCAATGACGAACGAAAATGCCTTTCTAGTGGAGTTGGTTGGAGGAAAAAGAGCAGCAGGAGTAAGCTTCAGCATTACTTAACTGGTTTTTCTATGTTGTTAGTGCATTATTATTATATATGAAATTGAGATAAAACCATTTTTGATGAATTTCAAGACGTGAACTAGCCGTTTCCCGAAAAATAATGTTTTCTTAAGTAGTTTGGCGGTGGAAGCATTTTATTTTTGTATATTAGTAACAATAAAGAAAACGTGGGCAGTATTTTCAATTTTTCAAAGTTGTAACGGCTATAGTATTTCCGCTACATTTGAATCAGTAAAGTTGGACCAAAAGCTCACATGGCCTCCCCATTTCATTATCAAATCCTTCCCTCCCCAAACCTATTCGTACTTCATCAACTTTATACTTTGCTCTTTCAAAAAAAAAAACAAACTTTATACTTTACTGCTTTTGGATTCAAAAGCTTGAGTATTTGAATTTCCAAAGGCACCAAGTCTGAATTAAAAGTGAAACATAAAGTATAGCGGATATAATTTAATGCTATTAAAGTTTTCCTATTAAAATAAATCTTTCAATTATTTAACATTATCAGAAGCTCTAGAACCAGTTTAGGACATGATAGCATTATACCCTCAACTTCTCTTTTAATATATCTTTCTCTAAGATGGAATTTGAATCTCTACTGATTAATGATGCGACAATGTAAACTTGATGAAAGAGGCAAGTCACATGCTTGTAAAAATATGCCAATTATTGGAAGAATCTTAAAAACGGTCTGTTTTGAAAATTGGACATCTTAATAGCTCAGACTGACCAAACTCAGAGTTTGAGACCCACCACCACACCTCACTTACTATGTCATATATTTGCCAATTTGACTAGTTCCTCCTGTAAGGCTTTAAGAAATTAAAATGACGTCGTTTTAGCTTTTATTAATCCAGCAAAAACACTCGTAGCCGTTACATTCCTACCTCCTTTTCCAATCTCCCACTCTCCCTTGTCTTTCAACCGTTTAAACCCCATTTTCCCACCAACCCTTCTCTCTCTCTCTCTCTCTCTCTCATGAATTCAATTCTAACTTCCAAGAACTCTGCTCTTTAGCCTTTTTCGCCATTAACGCTCTCAAAAGCTTATCAGAAGCAAACCCATTTGTTAAAGTTGAAATCTTGCAGTAACTATGCCTTCAAGAAAGCTTCTTGTTTTCTCGTTTCTCTTCGTGCTCTTCAGTTTCAGAAACCCTTTTCTTGTATTTGGCAATAATAATGTGAATTTTGATTTCTCTTCTTTAAGTCTCCGGAATCTCACTCTGCTTGGCGATTCTTATCTCCGAAATGGCGCTGTTGGTCTCACACGCGATGTTACAGTCCCTTCTACAAGCTCAGGCACGGTAATCTTCAATGACCCTATTTCATTCTTTGACCCAGAATCTAATGTCACTGCTTCTTTTTCTACAAGATTCACTTTCACCATTAGTAATGTCAATCCAGCTTCTTTTGGTGATGGGTTTACTTTTTTTATTTCCCAAGATAATCAAACTATTGGTAGCCCAGGAGGGTTTTTAGGGCTTGTTAATTCTTCTGAACCGACCAAGAATAAGTTTGTTGCTATTGAATTTGATACTAGACTTGATCCCCAATTCAATGACCCAAACGATAACCATATTGGTTTAGATATTGATAATCTTAATTCAATCAACACTTCTGATCCGAACTTGCAAGATATTGATTTAAAGGGCGGAAATTCTATTACTGCTTGGGTCAATTACAAGAACGATTTGAGGGTTTTGACAGTTTTCTTGAGTTATTCCAATTCGAAACCCTCTAAGCCGTTATTGAATGTAGATATAGATCTCTTTGGGCATCTCAAAGAGGAAATGTATGTGGGGTTTTCAGGTGCTACAGAAGGAAGCACTGAGCTTCATTTAATTGAGAGTTGGAGTTTTAAGACCTTTGGATTTCTTCCTGTGAGGCCAAAATCAGGGAAATCACGTCCTGATAATGTGTCTGATACTTCAGTGACACAAACAGCACCTGCTGCTCCCTTTCTGAGATCTACTGCTAATGAAAAGAGCCACAAAGGTCTTGGCTTGGTTCTTGGAATTGCTGGTCCAGCTTTCTTTTGTGCTTTCTTGGTTGTTTTTGGGTATATTTCTTTCAGGAAGTGGCAAAAGATCAAGCTTGTGAAGAGCCTAAAGGCAGAACTATTGACAGGGCCAAGGGAATATAGCTTTAAAGAGCTCAGTTCAGCCACAAAAGGGTTTCATTCAAGCAGATTAATAGGGAAAGGCTCATTTGGTAATGTATATAAAGCTTACTTCCTCTCTTCTGGTAATATTGCAGCAGTTAAAAGATCAAAGCATTCTCATGAAGGCAGGGCTGATTTCATTGCTGAATTGTCTGTTATTGCTTGTTTGAGGCATAAGAATTTGGTGCAATTACAGGGTTGGTGTATTGAGAAGAATGAACTGCTTCTTGTTTACGAGTTTATGCCTAATGCAAGCCTTGATATAATGCTATATCAAGATTACGAAGATGGTACAATTCTAAATTGGTCTCATAGGCAAAACATTGCAATTGGTTTGGCCTCCGCATTGACATATTTGCATCAAGAATGTGAGCAGCAAGTAATCCATAGAGACATAAAGACTAGCAATGTAATGCTGGATGGAAATTTCAATGCAAGGCTAGGTGATTTCGGATTGGCGAGGATAATGGATCATGACAAGTCTCCTGTATCTACACTTACTGCTGGAACAATGGGGTATTTAGCTCCTGAATATCTTCACTATGGGAAAGCAACTGAGAAAACTGATGTTTTCAGTTACGGTGTAGTAATGCTGGAAGTGGCTTGTGGAAGGAGGCCAATTGAGAGAGAAGGAGACAGCCAAAAAATGGTGAATTTGGTTGACTGGGTGTGGGAATTGTACAGACAGGGGAAGATAATTGAAGCAGCAGATGAAAGGCTAAAAGGGGAGTTCAATGAAGAAGAAATGAAGAGACTGTTGCTGGTTGGTTTAAGCTGTGCTAATCCAGATAGCACGGAGAGGCCAATGATGAGAAGGGTCCTGCAAATCCTTAATGGTGAGGCTGAGCCAACAATTGTTCCAAAGATGAAACCAACTCTCACTTTCTCTTCTAGCTTGCCTTTGACCCTTGATGATATTTTTTGTGATTGTGAATAGTACAAGATATGCTCGGCCCAACTACCATTTTCAAGATTTGTTGATTGTTTGATTCTTTCAGCTTTAGTGTGCTTTTGCGATTCTATTTTAGTTAGTTAGCTTAATTGTTTTGTACACAGTGATTAGATACTGATGGAGTTAATTACCCTTAGTTCAATAATGTTATATTGAACTATGTGGGTAACTAGCGTATCCTAACACATAGCAGTTTCTTTAACAATGCAAAATGTATTTCATCACTGGAAATTATCAATTGAAAAATTTCCATTGTATTGCCTCCTTTCCTTCTACATTATTGGAAATTCTGAATCTTTCTGTAATATAAATAAAATCCCAACACCAAATATATTATGTTTGAAGGAAAAATAAAATGCATTCTATTTAAGAGTAGCAAGGAGTACATTATAACATGAAATAAGAGTAATCAAAACCTCGTTGGGTTACAGTAGTGGAAAAGGAAAAAAAAAAATATTGAAAAGAACATAAAACGAAAGAAACAACAATGAACTCTCTAATATTAGTTAAAATCTATATCGAGATTTAGTCTGGATCGGAGGAAGATCTAGTCTTGATAGGAGGAAGTTGGAGACCAAATTTCATGAGGGACATTTCGCAAGCATTGCTTGGAGTTGCAGCCGTGGAAGTTGGGTTTTGTTGGCTGGAATAGATGTCATGGTCAAGACGGGCAAGGCAACGCTGGAAAAATTCTTCTCTCTCTGTTTTGTTGCTTGAAATTGCAGTCGTGGAAGTTGGGTATACTTCGCTGTAAGAGATGTTGTGGGGATGATGACACTGGAAAAATTCTTCTATCTCTGCTGCAGTTTTGTTGCTTGGAGTTGCAGCCATGGAAGTTGGGTTTTGTTGGCTGGAATAGATTTCATGGTCAAGACGGGCAAGGCAACGCCAGAAAAATTCTTCTCTCTCTGCTGCTGTTTTTCTTGTTTGGAGTTGCAGCCATGGAAGTCGGGTATTCTTCGCTGGAAGAGATGTTATGGGGATGATGACGCTGGAAAAATTCTTCTTTCTCTGCTCCTGTTTTGTTGCTTCGAGTTGCAGCCATAGAAGTTGGGTTTTGTTGGGTGGATTGCCCTGTTGTTGTAATGTTGGCAGCCATGGAAGTTGGTTGGGTATTCTTCGGTGGACTGCAATAGCAAAATCTTTCCGGTGGAGAGGAAAGTCTGTTCGTCAAAGGAGGGAAGATTGAGTTATATGCCATGAGAGAGCATGTTGAAGTTTGATTGTGGTATGTGATGGGGATATATAGAGAGTAGTTTCTTGGAAACACAGAAAGATGGGCAAAATCATTTTTTCCCCCTTATTATTGTGGTGGGGAATTTTTAGTCCCTAGTACTACTAAATAAAGGTACTTTAGGCTCCTCTGGCCGGCTGGTCGTTTGACCTTTTTTTTTTTCTGGCGACAAACCTTGTAAATGAGTATATCAAATTGAAGCTCTCGATGTAAGGATTCCAAATTTGGTCTCATATCTATCGTCCAACCACCGGAAGATCTCATTTTAAGTGTTTAAAATTTTGAAGAAAAAACTTTAAACATATAAAACGAGGTCTTCCGGTAGTTGGATGACAAATATGAGACCGGATTTGAAATCCTTACATCGAGCGCTTCAATTTGGTATATTTATTTGCAAGGTTTGTCGCCGGAAAAAATGGCCAGCCGGCCGGAAGGGCCTAAAGTATCTTTATTTAATAGTACAGTGGCTAAAAGTACCCATTAGTATATTTAGGGGCTAAAAGTCCCAAAGCATCATAGTACATTGGCAAAAAATGATTTTGGCCCAGAAAGATTTATTACCTAATGAAATTCGGATTACTATTACAAAATCCTAATATGAATCTGAATAGGAATCCGACTTCAATAAGTTTAGGGATAGGGATAGGAATAGTTATTCTCATAATAAAATAGAATCTTCCATTTTAATTCAAAAATCTAAAATTACTGCTTATCCCTTATCTAATTTTATTAATTTTGATCATCTAAAAAAAATGTTAATTTTGAAAACTAATATAATTAATTGATAATTACTCCTATGCCCTAATATTTAACAGTTTTATGCTATTAATTTTAGAGCTCATGTTATTATTTTTGAGAATAAAATTCAAACAAAACATTTAGAATATTTACCCTCAAATAAAATCTACCATGGCAAATAGAATCACACGCCAACAAATGGACACACCTATTTTCTTGACGTCTAGTTCAAAAAATTTTAATATTTGGCCTAGAAAGAATAAAGACATTACAATAAGAAACAATCAAACCGAATTCAAAGTTATCCTCACTAAAAGAATTAATTGCAAAACATAAAGGTTGACAATACGTAAAAACACACTCAAAATCAAGTAAAGAATCAGTGGCATAATGCAAACATTGTCTCAAAGCAAAAGCTTCCACATTTGCTGCTTCTTCATATTTTGAACGTTAATTTAGCAGCTATAATTTAATTTTGTTGTCAAGTTAATGTTTAAAAATGAAAATTGGATGTAAACAATCCTGTAAATAATTTTATCTAGAAGCATATTGTGCTACTGCTGGTTGGCTTAGAGATATAGCTAAAGAGTTAAATCCCTCTTTCTTAAACAAAAAATTTATAAACATCTATTAACATAGAGATGTCGGAGCGCTGGACTCACCGAATTTTTGAAAAAGAAATTATAAGTTTTATTAATTAAAAATTGATAAATAAAAATTATTCATACTCTTTCGGTAAAATACAAATACGACTCTGCTTTTAATTCTTTTTTTTTTCTCTTTTAGTAAAATTAAATTGTCATTGCTTTTGTTAGTTTGCTACTGTACTGCTACCGTGGAAAAAGTATTTTCTGCAATAAAAATTATTAAAACCACACTCCGTAATAAAATAAGAGATGAATTATTGAATGATGGCTTGGTTTGCTATATTGAAAAAAAATATTTTTGAAATGTTAGCAATTTAACTATTATGAATAGATTTCAATCAATAAAAACTAGACAAAGATCATTGTAATTCAACTATAATTTTTTATATTATTAATAAATTTTATATTTTTATGTCTTATTTTTTTATCTATTATTATTTTTAAGTGTACATTTAAATTGAACCTAATAAAATTTTGGCTACGTGATTGTAAACATCAGTCTAAAAAGTTTGAAAAAGTTGCAAAATTCGAAATTATCTTTCAACTCATCCTTCTATTCTTTTATGGTAAAAGAAAAGTGTTTTTTTTTTAAAAAGAAAATGATACTTATTTTCAAATGTGTAGAGCCACATTAAATTTAAGGAAATTATTTAATTCTTATATAGATTTATAAATTGTTCTTATTCACATGTTACTAAGAAAAATAATAAAGATATTTTTTTTTGAAAAAAAAAATATCTAAGAATAATGGGCATTTAAGGTGTATAGTTGACATGTACTTAACATTGACTATATCACAACAATATAGATTATAATTAGTTTCATATGAAACTATAACTCTGAAAAAGAAAAAAAAAATATAATAGAAAAAGATGTATTGGAAATAAATTTTTAAAATTGAACACCTTACTTTCATTCCTTCTATTTTATATAACATATAAACTAAAATGAATTTTTGCATTGGAGATGCTCTAAGAGCATCTTCAATATGAGTATACGTTGCTTTAATTTTATCCCCAAATTTGAAAAATGTAAAGAACGTTTGAAAATTCTTCTCCAATGACACAGTATGGTTCATCGTTAAGCTAACATGTCAATTGATATTGTTTAACAAAACTGCTATTTCTAGAAGGTTTTTTAGACAATGTTCGTATTAAATATTATTTGTGATTGGCTAGATAATAAATTATGTCCATAGAGAAGGATGAAGAGTTGCATTAGAGACAATTTTTTAAACGTTAATATCTATAATACTTTCAGTCACATAATTGCTCATGGTCTCCATTTTACTCAATACATCTGCTGTAGTCCATATTCACATCTCCATCTAATATAATGTCTAAAATTGAGCTCCATGATCTACAAATACTCTAGGGTAAGGTTGTGTTCGTATTAAATATGTGACGGAAATGAACACAAACATTCAATGAAACAATGTTAAATAAGTTAAAATCGGAATATTTAGTTAAAAAATGCATGTCTAGGTTATAAAAAACAAAACGCAAGGAAGTAATGTGGTTGAATTAATACATTTTGTTTTGACTTTGTATGATTATTTCATTATTGCATTCTTTTTTTTCAATTTTTGTTAGATGTTCAAATGTTTAACTTTTTTTATTACAATTCGACCGCTATATGTTTATATTTATGCATTTTCTTTAATGTCAACGGCTCAATTTTTTTAAAATACACTATTATATTTTGATATGAATATTTGAAGTTTTTAATATCTAGATTTGCTAAATAAATTAGTTTTAAATTCCTATAAAATCTCATAATTTTAACATAATTTAATTAGTTGGAACACTAATTTTAAAATAAATTAAAATTAAAATGGAGCTAATTTTTTCGTACAAATTTAGGCTAAAACATCAATTTCACCTCCAACTTTGCTGTTTAACCATTTTGAATTTTAAGCCACTTTCACTCTTAACTTCTTATCTCTTACCCAATTTCACCCTAATTGAAAATTTTTATGGCTTAATTGATATTTTTTAAAAGTATGAAGACCTATTATGGAAACTAATTTAAATATCATGGCTAATTAAATTAGTTTCAGAAGTTTGAGGACTAGGGTTGAGCATGGGGTGGGTTCGGAGCGAGTTTCTCAAAACCCGTCCCCATCCCGCTCACTGATATTCTGCCCCATCCCCACCCTGCCCCGCCCCACTGCGGGTTGGGTTTTTCGGATCACGAGTTAAATTGGCTATTTTGCGGGTTTATCCGCAGATTTTTTTTTTCATATCATACCTTTTAGAAGCAAAATAAGTTCTAATTATTTTAATTTCATGCATTTAAAATGTTTCTAAAAATAAACATACATAATAATAAAAACAGTGATGTTTTAAATTTGTTCATCATACAATAAATATAAACAAATGGCAATCAAAACAACAAAGTTCGTTCAAATAAAAAAGGACAGTCATTAGACAATTTCTTCCGCAACTTGATCATCATTATCAATATCGTCAAGAATTGTTTCAAATGTTGAACCTTATGGGGGATTTGAGACTTGAGAGACATTTGAGAGGAGAAGGAAAGAGAGACAGTAGCCGAAAAGAATGAGTAGAAGAAGAGAAGAAACGCAAAATAACCTAGGTTTCTTATGACTAAATTTACCAAAATGTCCTTACATTGGCAGGTTACGGGGTGGGTCTACCAAAACATGTCCCTGCCCCGAACCAGCAACGAGTTCTATTTTTACAACCGATCCCCGTCCCATAACCCAACAGATCGGGGAAAATCATCCATGCGCGGGGTCGAATTATCAGATATCCCCAACGGATCGAGGTCACATGCTCAACCCTAAACATCACCACCATCGCCACCCTTGTCCCGCCGGAAAATTTTACTTAATCCAAAGTCAATAAAAATTACACCAATTGGTTCTTATGTCTACAAAAATTCCAGTTATGTCATTGGTTTTTTTTTTTTGTTTTTGATTCTTTGTCATTTGGCCAGATAGGTAAAGATTTCTGCGGATCCCCCGGAAACGGCGATGGTTGTGGCGGATGACCATAACAAAAGGATGAGCTGCATGAGAGGAAGTTAATGGTGCCTTCATTTTCGTCAACCGACTACAGGAAAGGCATGAAAATGGCGCCAACAGTGGATGGCGAATGTTCAATTCTGAAATATTGAGACTGAGGTTACAGAGGGGCGGTTTCTTTTCGGAGATGGTGGCTGGGTCGTTTATGCATCTTTAACGACTGGCAAACAAATCGATGGCGACAGGTTGAAAGCCGTTGTCTTAAAGTGGTTCGAATGACTGGGTGGTGGTCAAGGTTCGACAGTGTGTAGCTTGGCAATTTCAGCTTTGGAGGAAGGGAAGCATTCACTACAATTGATTCTATTCTCTTTAGTTTTGATCAAATCTACGAGGTTAATCTCATATGATTTCATGTTTTTTCCTTTTGGTTGCTTAGAAAATGAAAGACACCGAGAAAATTGTGTTAGTTAATTTGCTTGAATCGCTTTTGTTAATTGTGTTTGGAATCCAAAGGTTTTCCAGTCGCGGCGAAGGTGATATTTTCTGGCAGAGGTGCCGGTGGTGTCCAGAGGTTGAAGATGAATTAGACTAACTATAAAATAGTCCTCAAAAAGTTAATTCAATTAACCATGATATTTAAATTAGTTTCATAATAGGTCTTCATACTTTTTGTTTCATAGTTTTGAAATATATCAATTAGATCAAAAAAATTTAATTAAGGTGAAATTGGGCACCAATAAGAAGTTAAGGGTGAAATTAACTAAACTTCAAAACGTGGGGAAAAATGGCTAAACACTCGAAGTTAAAAGTGAAATTGATGTTTTGGCATACAAATTTACAATTCATTTGTTGTTTATGAAAAAAAAAAAAAAGAAATTCAGTAAATTTGACGACATCGACATATTAGTTAGTATTACAAAAATGTCCATGGACATGGACTTTGTTTTCAATTTGCTATACGTTGTTGATTCATTCTGATATAGTTCTTTTGTTTCTTGTTCTGAAAATCAAACGCAGCAAGCAAAGTCCTCCTTTGCTTTCCTCGTTCTCCAATTTTTTCCCTTTCTGTGACTCAGAGCGAGATTGAGGCAATTTATAAACGGATCTCACTCTCTCGATTCAAG
>CATIWJ010175927.1:0-18879 GCA_949640765.1 Croton laevigatus | reverse complement strand
ATATGTAATAATTTTTACTTTGAATATAAATTAACTTATAAATAATTTAAAGATATTTGATGTTTCTTTTAAACTGCTTAAAAGCTGGAAAAAGGTGTTTGGGGGGTGTTTTCGAATCATAATAGATTGAGTTTGAATTCTTATGTGAGAATTTATAAAAAAAAAAACTGAATAAAGTAAATAGTCATTATATCTCATTCTCAAAATAATTATCTTATCTATTTATTTGTAACGCAGTAAACATCTTTAAACTTTTTATATTTACTCACAAATCAATCATTTCACCGGTTACAAATTGTTTATTAGCCAGTTAAGATCAACTTTATTTATTAATCAATGTAACCGCTTAATTATTTTTCTTCATCCACAAATTATAAAGATTTGGTTAATGATGTATATAATTAAGTAAAAACAAATTGCCTCTAAATTAGCAAAAGAGAAACAAATATATACTACTATATATCAAAGGCATACTACTAAATTAGCAAAATGTCTTTTTGATGGATTTTACCGTTAAGTTTAATTGAAATGACTAAACTACCCTACATAAAATACTTTTTTATTACGCTTAGGCCCTCCTTTTTTCCGATATACTTTTAGGTCCTTCTATATTATTATTATTATTATTATTATTATAAATTCTTTTATCCTAATTTTTTTAGACCCATTTCCACCTAAAAATACTAATAATAATAATATTATTATAAAAATATAAATAAATAAATTCTTTTCTCCTAAATTTTGTTAACCCGTTTTTCACCTAAATAATAATAATAATAATAATATTATAAATTAAAAAAAATATTTTTAATGCATTAAAATGCCGCATAAATTAAAATATAGTTTTAGTTTTAGTTTTTATTTTTACATTGGCCCTTTAGCAAATAAGAGGGGTGAATTAGTTGGAGAATAAAACTTGAGTGTGAAATTTGGTGGATGAAAAGAAAAATGAAAAACAAGGAAATTTTATAGTAGTTCGGATATAACTCGATTCTACATCCATTTCTCAAGTTCTCTTAAGAATTGGGTTCTAATAATCTTCAATAAGATTACAATAAGGTTTTTCAAGTTTATCTCTAAATTAGTGTTTAAAGCTCACACTTAAATCTTACAATTGAGTTTTAAGATCACTCACAACTAACAACACTCACAATGTTTGAGTTTAATGCTTACTCAACTAACAATACATAAAGAATTGATTGCAAAGATTGAATGCAATATGAAAAGAATAAGAGGTTATTGAAAGAAATAAAGTTATATTGAATTTCTGGTTGTTCATCCTCTAAATGGTTGTAGGTTGGTGTATTTATACCAACTTTGAAGAATATAGCCATTGTTTCTTTGAATTAAAGTTTGCCTTAAAATTTGAATAGGTCGTGTGCCAGACGTGAGGGTAGCGTGTGTGACCACTCACTAATATTTCTCAATGAATTTGTAACGGCGACATGTTAGTTTCATCTTTGCATTTAATAAATCATCTGTTGGTGCTGATCAAAGAAATATCAAGCACGAGATCATCATGTAGTGTGCGAGACATGTTTGTTGACAATATCAACTGCCAAGTCAGACAGCGTAATGTGTAAGATGAATTCTGTCTTTAGGGCCTGGACTAACTTGACAGCCTTAATGTGCGAGACACCCAAGGGTAGCGCACAAGACAGTATTCCAAGTATTCCATTTTGCTACTGGACTGCATAGTGTGCGAGACCATATCTCTCTTTGGGGCCTGGATAGTTTTAACATCCATAGTGTGCGAGACATATACTATCGCGTGCACGACCTTTATATTTCTTTAAAATTTTAATTCTTTTGGCAAGTAAACTATTCATCTTGCTTTGGTTAAGTTCAGACTTACTGAAATAACATTTAAACACTTGAAACATAATTAGTATATCACAATTTCAAGTAAGTTTGTCAAATATTCAAAACCAAGGGATTTTGGCATTCCAAGCACAAAAAAAAAAAACTCCTAAAAGTTCTTCTCTCTTCTTATCATGATACTTTTTCTTCTTCTTCCCTTCTCCAGATCGCAATGCTCCTTCTTTTTTTTTTTTTGTCTTTTTCCCTTCTCTAGATCAGACCACTTGAAATAGCAACGTCAGTAGCAATTAGAACACGATAAAATCATGAATTCGTCCCTACCATCTTGACGTATCCATCATCAATCGATCAACGACAAAATCGCGATAACAATTTCAAAGAACACCATATCGATAGTGATCTCTAGGAATAACGATGTCTAGGTGCAACTTCTTCGTTTATCAAGTCTAGCCCAGGCTGTTTTTTCCTCTTCTTTGTCTTCTTAAAACACCATATTGGAGAATGACAACATACTTGGTTTGTGAAAACTCCTCAACCCTAATACCCTTCTGTACAAACCAACTTTGTTTTTTGAAATTAAATCTTAGTTGTGAATGCCCTACTTTGTTCAAGAAATCAATTGCAGATAGCTCATGATTTGTATCCACACATCAAATAGACACGTCTTTTTGAATTATTTCAATTGTGTATCAATAGAAAGATTTGAAACTCTTTTAAATGAAATTGATTTTTTAGCAATCTGTTGGATTTTGGAGTTAGAGACTTGAGATTTAAAACCCAAATCATGTAATGTTGGATTTATGATTGTCAAGAGATGGTGGCAGCAGTGGTAGTGGTGATGGTTTTCTGGGAAATAAAGGAAGGTCAGACGTAATCTTTTTTGTGTGTTTTGAATTATTTTTCGTTTAATATGTATTTGTTAATTTTTTAGGGAGAACTGATTTTAATTTAATTAATTTTTAATTTAATTATATTTTATAAATTTTTATTTAATTCATTAAGAGTATTATTAGATATTAGAATAAAAAGTTTGATTTTTTTTAGTTGACTGATTGTATATATACTGGAATATTCTTCCTTAAATGGATGAGATGGCCATATAAGGATATTTATAGAGTCTTATAGAGTAATTTCTAAACTAAGAGTACCAAATAGCTCATTTTCAAAAACAAAAGACCTCAGAGAAATTATATATATATATATATATATATTCAAAAATAAGAAATTTAAAAAACATAATTTTATCATTTATAATAGTTGAAGTGGCAGACAAAGCATGTTGATAGGATTACAATGTCAACAGAATACTGAAGTTTTTTTTTTTTTGATGTCAAATAATTAATAATACTTAGCTTAATAAAAATAATAATAACTGATATTTTAGGATAAATGGTTGTTTTAAAATGAGTAAAATTTTTGACATTTTTGGTTGAAGTAGAACAATTTTACTATTTATTTTGGATATAATTTGTTTTTAGTACATATGTGGTCTACTTTTATAATGAGTGGATATGAGTTGATTATTTTTTTAGGTATAATAAAAAAAAAATTATAGATAAAAAAAAATGAATAGTAATATAATTTATTTTTAGTGTATATGGAATTTACTTTTATAATGAATGAATGTGAATTGATTATTTTTTTTGGGTAAAATAGAAAGAAAATTATAAAAAAAAAAAATAGTAATATAATTTATTTTTAGTGTATATAAAATCTACTTTTATAATGAATGGATGTAAATTGATTATTTTTTTTAGGTAAAATAGAAAAAAAATTATATATAAAAAAAATAAGTAAAAGCTGAATAGTTTTAAAACGGATGTAATTAATTAGCATTTACATCGGCTATTTAAGCCTCCTATAAACTACAAACCGTAAAGCCAAAGATACAAGAAAAGAGTTACATACCAAAAAACAAAAGAGAGAAAGAGAGTAACGGCCACCGGATAATTTGACTTGCCACAAACAATAGACAGTTCGGCGGCCAAGATGATAGCGTACCTGGAGCGATTCATCCACGAGAACGACTCCGACTGTAACCTAAACGACGACGTTCCAAACGTATGTCAATCTTTAGAAATCCAAGGCAGCATAGACTGCGTCGCTACCGGTTATGCCGGTAAAGATTTCGGCGGCATGAATTCTTTGAAACCCATGGCTATAATCAGGCCTACCGGTGCCGATGACATAGCGAGGGCAGTGAAAGCAGCTTACCTTTCACCTAATCTGACAATCGCTGCAAGAGGAAACGGCCACTCCATCAATGGCCAGGCCATGGCTGATCATGGTCTAGTGATAGACATGCGCTCCACACAAGAAAACCACTTCAAGTTCGTGCAAATCAATGGCGAAACCTTGCTTGATGTTTCCGGCGGCGCATTATGGGAAGATGTGCTTGAACGGTGCGTTTCAATGCACAAATTAGCACCAAGGTCGTGGACAGATTATCTTGGTCTAACCGTTGGCGGGACGTTATCCAACGCCGGCGTCAGTGGCCAAGCCTTCATTTACGGACCGCAAACGTCAAACGTGACGGAGTTAGAAGTCGTGACGGGAAAAGGTGATATATTGACTTGCTCCGAAACAGAAAATTCCGAACTGTTCTTCGGTGCTTTGGGTGGTCTGGGTCAGTTTGGTATCATAACCAGAGCTAGAGTGAAGTTACAGGCAGCACCGGACATGGTGGGCATTACTTTTGTTAGTTTTTTAATTTTTAATCATTTTTGCAAAATCTCTGTCATCACTCATCACTCTCTTTTTAATCTCTGCGTCTCTCACCCGTCCGTTGCTTTATCAGAAATTTTGGTACGTTTTTAGTGCATGAATGACACGCTCACGCTACGTAATTATGGTTTACTTCTACAAGTTTAGTTTTATGATTACTAATTAATTTATCAATTAGGTGAGATGGATAAGGATTGTGTATACAGAGTTCGAAGACTTCACCCGCGACGCAGAGTGGCTAGTGACTCGGCCAGAAGGCAAGTCTTTTGATTATGTGGAAGGATTCGCGTTTGTGAACAGTGATGACCCTGTAAATGGGTGGCCTTCGGTGCCATTAGACCCAGACCATGGATTCGACCATACGGCTATTCCTCAAACCGCCGGTTCCGTTCTTTACTGCATTGAAGTAGCTCTACACTACCAAAACAGTGACCTCCCTTCTACAGTTGATAAGGTATAATTTCACACTGTATCCATTTCAATTTTTCCCTGATCCCATGCTTCCCGTTTCACAACAATCGTTTTACAACCCGATGCAGAATTCGTTCGATTTAGGTTGTTCCAATAAAAAAGAGAATCGGTAAAAAATAATTATGGGCCTATCACCTATTCTGTGCGTCCAGAGTTTTGACCTATAAGTGGGGCCCATTTAGAGATTTTGACCATCATGAACTACTGGGTCCCACATCAAAATTAACCTCGCCGGACGGTCTCTTAAATTTTAAAATCACCTATAAGGATGGATGGAGGACAGCTTATTCTCATTCTCCATTGTCACACTCGGGCAACTCCATTTCATGGTTTACAGGACTAACAAACAGCATAACGTAAAAAGTCTTTGCTTTTTTTTTTTTTCAAAATTTCTCTTAGAAAAATATATTTGAAACTGACTACACAATAAAAATATATCTCACATTGGATTTTCTAACCCAGAGAGCATGCAGAATGACAACGCAATCAGTGCGTAATTACAAGGATGACACTGTTCTCCGATTTATCTACGTGTAATTTTTTATTTTCGTAATCTACAATGGTTATGGGGGGTTAAAATAGTAATATGGCAGGGTAGGAGGAGATGTTTTAGTGTTGATCATTGAGATTTTGCTGACAATTTCGGTCCCCACAATTCCACAAATGGCCAAAAATTCCAGAATCTGTGTATCATGTCCTTTTTAACCCTTCCAATGACGTAAATGCCCACACAAATTTTAACTAGGTTTCTATTCATCGTGCAGGATGTAAATAGCTTGCTTGGACGGCTACGATTCGTCAAGGATTTGCAGTTCCAAGTGGACGTGAGCTTCGTGAAGTTTTTATTGCGTGTGAAGCGCGTAGAGAAAGAAGCAAAGGCGAACGGGATATGGGACGCTCCTCACCCTTGGTTAAATATGTTTATATCAAAGCGAGACATCGCTGATTTTGATCAGATGGTATTCAAGAACATGTTGAAAGAAGGCGTCGGCGGGCCCATGCTGGTGTACCCACAGCTGCGAAGCAAGTAAGTATTTCTCTTCCGAATTTGGACCCACCGTCATAACTTCAGTTTGTTATTATTGTTCCCCCACAATGTCATCCACGTGTATGCGAATTAGGCTCTCAGGTTTTTAGTGAAATGACGAGGTTTGAACTAACAGCCTCTCCTTCTTACACGTGTCCACATACTGCGAGCCATAACCAGGACCCACGGCCCAATTGCAACCTTCTCCTCCACGCTTGCCCGAGTCATTTCCTTCCTAATTTCACAGTGGTTCATTTCACACATCAGAAAATTGGGTTGTTAAGATCTTTTCGATAGGTCAAGCCATTTCTACCGAAGGCGTGGGTCCTACAGCACTTTCGCCTTCTGTGCACCTTGTAGCACTAGATCGCAATCTTAAACTTTTCCCCTTTATTTTTAATTTTTTATTTACCTATACAAACGCATAGCTATAGTATAGTATAGATTCACCAAATTACGTCAGGCTTTGGTGAGTTTAGCGTATAAGCAAAACGTAGAATCGGGAAGAGTACAGTTTGTGGGACAAAGATACTGTGGGCCCCGAGGATTTATTTTATTTATTAAAAACAAAAATTACCATAGTAACAAGGGCAGGATGACAAGGGTATTTTGGTCATAACGAAGTGTTTGCCGTTCGAGAAACGACAAGGGAATTTATTAGCCAGCCAAGCTTACAATGACAACTTCATTTGTCTGGGCTCCAGTAGAGGATTTTTTTCAGGGGAAAAAAAAAAATTCTGACTCGAAAGTACCCTTCCAAATTAGGGTTGAGCGTGGGCAGATTTGGGCATATTTCTTAAAATTCGTCACTACTATGTTTCCCAATATGTCTTTCTGATCTACGCTCTACTCTGCTTCGGATTGAATTTTCGGATAACGGATCGGATCCGGTATAACAGCAGATTTTTTATTTTAAAAAAATAAATTTTTTAATAAAAACGGAATGTAAATTATTTTGATACATTTAAATTATAAAATAAAATTAATTAATTATATAATTTATAAAATAAATTGAATAATTCAACTGATAAATATAATATTTACTATTCTATATTGAACCTTAAATTTATATGTTAATTATTCAAAAATTTTAATAAAAGATATATTTTTATAACAATTTTTATAAGCCAGTATATTTATTATTATTTAGAATTTTAAATTATTAGTAAAATTATAATATTATCCTCGAACGGGACAGGTATACTAAAATCCATTCCGCCCCAAATCCTCAACGTGTTTCATTATTAAAACTTATCCCGCCCCATGCTCAAACAACTCAGATGAAATGTGCTTTGCACAGGTAGAGTTTCAACGGATCCCGCCGGATCGGGTTAAATACTAACCCTATTCCAACTGGCACAATCTAACAAGTTAAGGGTCAAAATCCTCCGGAGACCAAAGCCCACAACGGGTTGCTGAGAAATTCGGCCTGAGAAAAAATTAAAATTTAATAAAAAGCTTATTTTAAATAATAAATAAATGCAGAAAAAGAAAGGTAGAGGGTTTCCTTTTTTTTTTTTTTTTACATAGAGGTAAAGGGTTTCCTTGACCTGCGCCAGATAATGTTTGGGTTTTGATGTTGTTCGTGTTGGTAATATTGTTTTGTTTTAGTGTTGCAAATAAAAATAAAAAACAGGTGGAGCATTGTGTCTTTATCAAGAAATTTAGAAGAAAAAAAAAAAAAGAAAAGAAAAAAACCTAAAAGTATATGGTTGAAGTTGGTTTGAAGAAGATAGGATCTAGTATGGCATATTTCTCCTAAGTTCTGGACAAGTGACACATGGTTTCAGTTCAATGGCTCTCTAACCCATCCTTTCCATTTATTTTCTTTTTTTCTTTTAAACGGAATCCAATGTTTTTAATAGTGGATGGTTTTGAAATTCGAGTAAAAGGCATAAAGATAAGACGATAACATAACAGTTTGATGTACATGTACGTAGTAATTACTAGTAGTACATATTTTTATCTGTGGTAAATTTTTTGGGGTTTTTCTTATCAGATGGGACAATCGGATGTCTGCGATGATTCCGGCAGAAGGAGAGATTTTTTACATTGTGGCATTGCTCCGATTCACTCCAAAAGCTTCGATGGTCGAAAAATTGGTATCACAAAACCAAACAATTGTTCAATTGTGCATTAAAAAAGGATTTGATTTCAAATTGTATCTCCCTCATTACCAATCCCGAGAAGACTGGGAACGCCATTTTGGAAATCAGTGGTCCAGATTTTATGCAAGGAAGTCCTGTTTTGATCCCATGGCTATCCTCGCTCCAGGGCAGAAAATTTTTAAGAGGATCTCTCAATAATCCCCACCTACTCCCCCTTTTAATTTGCACAAACAATTAATTAATATTATAAATTCAGGCAATGTAAAGGAGTATTATTTTCCAGAAAAAAATAGAAATTAATTAATTGATCATTTTACAATTTTTCTTTTCTTTTCTTTTTTTTTTACCCCTAAAAAAGACAGAAATTGTTCAAAAGACATGCTTGTTAAAATTTAAAAAAGTAAAATTGACTTAGACTAATTGGACCATTTGGGTCAATAATGCGGCCATGATCATTGTCACAACTTAACTATCATGTCCTGTATATATATTTTAACATTTGCAAAAGACAATGTACAATGGCTATAAAAGGCTCAATTGGATGTATCTTTGTCATGCTGCTCCTTGCCTGTAATCCACCAATCACTTTTCAGTCTGTTTAGACCATCATTAATTTCTTGCTCGCTCTAACGAAATTCCTCAAATCTCTTACTAATTTTGTCCGATTAAATTTCTTATTTTTCTTCGTTTCGTCTCGTTTCCCATTTTGGATAATCATCTCATTATATGCTACTTGGTGTGCATTATAATGTTATATTAAGCCTTCCAATATAGTAGTATAGTCTTTGTTTTCAAAAACAAATTTGTTGGTTTTTTTGTTGATTTATGCAAGTTCGAAATAGATTAATGGGTCAAATTAAAGGTAGTAACTCCTTTATCCGGCAATTAGGCGTGGAAATTAGGATATGAGATTCTGATTTGCTAAGAAAAGTAGTAATAATTAAACTCGTGCTAATTTGTCTGGTTATATAAAAAGAAGAGAAAAGTTTTATTTTAAAAAAAAACTGGAAGGCAATTATAAGATCATGATTTCTTGTAAGCTGCACCACCCAATCAATGCTCGTCTTAATCCCATGCAAACTGTCGTAAATGTTCTTTGGTAAACGTGTCATGCACGGACGTCTTTATTGGAGATTATTACCACTACTAGGACTTTTTCACTTTTACTAATAAAGGGTAAAAAAGTATTTTCCTTAGAAATTTTTAATTCACGTCATGCTAACCCATAATCTGTCTCGTATTTGCTAAAATAAGGGAAAATGTTTGTTTATACTACTATAGCGGCTACAATTTTTTTTCAGAAATAACAAAAATTAGAAACCTTGTAAATATTAAAATTGCAATCATATCTTGTTGGGCCAAATCATAAATCAGAGCTATAACAAAAATTTTAATGTCAATTTAACAATTTTTCAACGCAACCACTCACTTGGTAATTTTTATTCACGGTCCAATCCAATTTCTTATTCTCTTATCGTCCAACATTTTGATATTTTTTACCCCTTGTTTTATACACATGAATTCACCAGTTAAAAAAAAATTTATCAAATTAATTATTCGTGACCTTGTGATACAAATGTGAAAGAAGCTAAGATTTTAGATTTCTATTTGACCAATTTCATGCATATACGACCCAAAAAAAAGGACAAACATTGCTTCTTTACCTCCGTTTAATATAAAAATTTGTTTCTTAAAAGGAACATAAAAACATACTTTTATGCATGTGAATTATATTATCTACTTTATATAAACTAAGTGTACTTAAAAAGCATATATAAACTATACTTACATTAGATTTGAAGAGAATCAAATTTAGAGGCATTCATTTGGAATTTTATTCCTTAAACTTATTATTAATCTTTGAATTGAGTTTAATCCAAAGAAAGGGCAATAAAATCTAGTGTTTGATTTGAAATCCAATCTAAGTAACCAAATTTTATATTGAATAGGATATGGTGATTGCTGTTGTGCATTAGCAATTTTGCTTTACAGTTGGAGCTATGAGTTATAATTATATCTTAATAAGACAATATTTGTTTTATTTTAATTTTGTCCACACTCACACTAACCCGGCCCATATTTTTCTTTACAACTGTTAAGCGGGCCAACCCAAATTATTATTCACTACTTCAGCCTCCCATCCTCTCCTAATGCAACACTTGTACATTTTCTTTTTCCTACTTTTGCTTTACGAAACATTTTAGATTATGAAGTTTGTTTGATTGAGTTTTGTTGGGTTCTGGTTTCATTCATGTTTCGTCCTCATTATTAATTCATCTATTTGGTATATATATTTATTAGAAACTGCATATTAGAATCGGATTAATGAACGAGGATTGAGTTTCGTAATTCTCAGAGATTTTTAATAAATTTTAAAAAACTTGTTATAGCAAATCAGAATGTGATACGTTGAACATTCTATTTTCAATAGAGATTTGTAAGATATGTGAAGTTCTTAAGTTTGATTCCTCCTATATATCTTACAATGTTACTCGGTCGATTAGTGACCAATTTTATATATAAAAAAAGAACTTGTTACAGGAAAATCAATTTAAGGACATCATTTTGAAATAAAGAAAACTTAATAAAACCAATTAATTATGTACATGAATTTTTTTGGTGTGAGGGACTTGCAAATGATGAAATTCAGAGGGAGAAACTGGACCGATGAACGTGTGAAGAGTCCAACTTATATGGGCTCAATTAGCTCTGGAGAATTAATTTTGGGTTTTACAAAAATAATGTTCATAGGACCCAAACTGATTTACAGATATATTAGTTTCAATATAGGCCAATAACAATTTCAGCCCATGTTTTAAATTTTGGACCTTTAATGTACTAGTAGACCAATTGAGCCCTCTGAATTAACTAAAAGAGATTCAGTCGCAAACTCCAGCTATGAGTTAACGGAGGGTGAAACTCACACAAAAGGCTGGAGCACATGGAATACCTAGAGCCAATATGACACTATTTTTATCTCTAAAATTTTTAATCCCCCCTTTTAACATTTTATCAAACACCTTGCGTACCTAGTCAAACACCTCCAACGGGATATTAACATTTTTAGTGTAAAAATTAGAAAAAATTACAAATTTGGTGTAGGAAAAAAAAAATTTACGATTTTGGTGTGAAACATGGGGCTTTGACCGAATTTGAATTTCAGCACGCCATTTCGTGTGGCGAACAGACACGTGTCCACATCTGATTAGTTTGTTTAATTCAGTGCGCTATTCTGTGTGGCGAACAGGCCACGTGTACCAGGCCCGCCCAGCTGCTGTTCACCTTCAATCTGAGTCCGCCACGTGTCGCCACCCCATCTGTGCGCCACCTAGCCCAGCGCGCTGATGCAGTTCATCAACAATCATATTCTGCAGAAGTCAATATATGCAACACCCGCTATGAAATAATCTAAATCATCTCGAATCCTCAGCAAAAGACAATTAACATGCAATTTTGTCGGCATATATTCATTCATATTAGAGGTAGTCGTCAAAAGGGGGCCAGTATTAATTGCCCTTCGCATTGGGGTCAGGTTCAGGTGGATTAATCGTCAATAGAAAGAGAGAGAATTGACTAGAAAAAATGTTAATAACTACACGACTATTCTCTTCCGGTGTAGAAAAACAACAAAAAAGTCAACTGTGTCTCTACTCCTTCAAAAGTAATATCAAATTTTCATCTATTTTCTCCTTTTCATGCATGAAATTTTCTTCTCTGCTTTTTCCCAGTAACCGAACAACAAACACTAAACAGAACTAGGGTAAAAATAAGATCAAACTACAAGAATAAAGAATCAAGCGATCTTTCATTTAAATAAACAAAATGCAAAAACGAAAGTAAAGCATTTCCACTCCACAGTCCACAATTTACATTCCAAATAAAAAAAAAATGGAGAGACAACACTGCACACATTTACAAAAGAAAACAAAAAAGAGCACCAGCAAGATCTCAGGAAGAAAGAAAGCAAAACAAACTTAAAAAGGAAAACAAATAAAACAAAGAAAAATAAAGCTGAAAAGAAAAACATATATAAGTACCAGGGAAAAGCTAAGAAATCAAGAGAAAGTAGAAGAAGAAGAAGAAGAAGACCAGCAAGCGCTTTCAGATTCAATGCGGTAGGAAAAGTGGTGCGCGCTGGGCTAAGTGGCGCACAAAGCGTGGTCACAACCAGGTGGACGGCAGTTGGCGGCGGCTGTACACGTGTCCTGTTCACCACACACAATAGCGCACTGAAATTCCAGATGTCCATACATGTTCTGTGCGCTTTTTTTGTTGGCACACTGACTCAAATTCGGTCAAACCACCCACATTTCACACCAAAATCATAATTTTTTTTTCCTACACCAAATTCGTAAATTTTTCTAATTTTTACACTAAAAATGTTAATATCCCCACCTCCAATAGCTATAAAATTGTAAGATCAAAATAAATATGAGTAGAAAAGAAATCATCCTCTTCATTTTATTAGAATTTTAAGAAATAAAAAGGATATGAATACAAAAGAAATAATTCTCTTTAATTTATAAGAATTTTCAAATTCCTTATTCTTTATCTTCATCTTGCTATTCAAGAAACTGTGAAAATTGTTAACCTCTCTGTTAATAACACCATATGTTCATCTCTCTTTGTATTCTTTCATTTTTCTCTTAAATTTTTCCTCTCTTTTAAATAATTGAACGCTGCATGCATATCTTTTACTTGCCATGAATTTATTCTTTGCATAATTAAAGAATTAAAAATATTATTTACCATACTTACAAATTCAGAATCCAAAAGAGAAAAATAAGAAGACGACTCATAACCAATTACCTGTAAGAAGATTAGAAAGCAATAAATAGAATCATTTATTTATGTTTCCGTCTTTGCTTCCAATGGAAGTTCTGCTAATAATGGCAATGGTGATGACTGCGAGCTTGAATATCTTCTTCTTCAATCGAATCCTGTTTCCATTTTCGAGCAATCCAAAATAATCTCCAGTAACAATTCTACCAAATTAATGAATAGCAAGTGTCAAAGATAAGCCCACAACGTATGACACTCAAATCAATTTTCTACACTTTTCTGAATTTGACATTCATTTTCGTTAAACACAAAAGCTATTACCCATACCCAAATTTGATTTCTTGTTTCGAGTTCTTTTCAACAAATGGCTCTTCAAATGCCTTACTATTTTTAACCATGAGTTTTAAGTAAGCATATATGATTTTCCCTTTTTTTTTTCCCTTGTGGATCTCATATAGCAATGTTACAACTATATGGTATGGAGGTGTTTGAAACGACTGATAGAGATTATGAAAATTTACAATGAATAAGGCGCCATTTTGGCTCTTGGTATTCCATCACGCGCCAACCGTTTGGGTGAGTTTCACCCTCCATTAACTCATAGATGAAGGGTGCCATTGAAACTCTTTTAGTTAGTTGTGGAGTTTAGAAGGGTCTAAAGTCTAAAAAAGTTCTATAGTGCATAGACTAAAAATGTTATTGGCTGTTTCAATATAATGTCTCCATAAATTTATTCCGTTGACAGGAAACACAAATTATCATCACAACTCTGTCACTCATTTTAAAAAAACTCTGATTCTCTCATTTTCAATGCTAACATAAATTGTAACCTATTTGCGTAATAGAAAGTGTAAATAATAATATGTTCGAATGTTTATTTTTCAAAAGTTCAGTTTTAAAATTTTTCCAGGAACCTTAAGGCAATCAACTCGTTATCTGATAGATCGTGGGGATTGGTCTGTTCATCCCCCAAATTTTATCATGCATGTACTTTCTCTTGATTGTTATTAATGAGAACATCTCTTTTAGTTTCAATGAAAAAAGAAAACTTTATTTTAGTGATAGCCAATTAAATCAGAGAAATTTACGTTATGCCCTAATTGTTGTAGTATTATTATTGCGCGCAGTGAGAAAAACGCCAATGCGTTAGGTTGGTGAGAAATGATGATAATCCTCTTCAATTTGCATTCCTAGGAGTTCTTGAGCTGTTCAAAATCGGGTAAATCCGATCAACCCGCAAAATTGGAATGTTGTTTCACCCGAATATGTCGGTTTCAACCCGAAAATTTTTTAGAGATTTAAATCGGTTTCACTTCTTCCCGATGTAAAATTTAATTTCCATCTCTTTCTTTATCCATAATTCCATCCTCTGCCTCTCTCTCCATCACTGATTCAAGAGGATCCCTTAGCTGGATCTGCAATTATATTAGAAAAGCAAGAGGGCAGATCCTCTATCCAAACTAATTCTTCTTCTACCTGATGAATAATAGCAGGTCTGGTTATGGACTGGACTCCATTACTTTGGTTATGGTTTAAAAAACTTCATGTACCTCTTTTCTTGTTTATTTTCTTCTATTATACCATTTGCATGTCCACTCCCTCCATTACTTTGGTAAAAACGAAAATCCTACAAAAAGCAAAATGAAAATAAAAGCAAATATACACCAGAGAAATTAGAAATCAAAAGACGATTGAAAACGAATTTGCTTTGCTAGATGAAAGGCTTCCAATTTTGTGAACAGAGAAGAAACTGAGAAGATGAGGAGAGAGAAAATGAGATTAGGGAAGAATACCCGATGTACCCGACTAAAAAAATGAAGCTTTTTCAAATCGGGTTGGGCTGTTTGACAATATACGTAGGACTGCCGATTGCATGTCAACCACCATTGTCTGCAAATTCCAGCACGATGGGTTGACTGAAGCCCGGTTCTAACAAGACTGGGCTGGGCCTGAAAAATTCCCAACAAGCCTATAAACCTAAATGAAGAAAATAGAGATTGTTTTGATTTCGTCCGTTTAGAAGGTAGCAAAATTCAAAATGTCCAATGAAAATTTTATAAAAGGAAAAAATGACATTTTTATTTTAACATTCTGATGAGGTCGTTTTTCTAAAAAAAAAAAACTACCTCCGTTTTTTTTAGTTATTTACAGTTCAATTACATGTTACATGTTTTAGATGCTCTTTTTTTTAGTTTAGTTTAATCGGTTGGATAAGGTAGATTAAAGTATGTTTAGGTTAGTTATAAAATATGAATACTGTACTTAAGTTATATATAAATAATAATAAAAAAAATTAAAAACTTAGCATATATTTTTATATGTAAAGAATTGAAAAATACATAATAAAATGGAAATGTAAAAAAATGAAAAAAACGGAGGTAGTATATAAATAAACAAAGTTAAACAGACAAAAACGGATACAAATAAATTTGAAACAAACATATATAAACAAATGGTAAACTGATACAAACAAACTAATGAACAATGTATTTTTTTTTACATTATTTCTAATTGTTTATCTTAAAAAACTCTAAATAAATATCCTTTTTTTCAAACATTATTTCTAAGTTTTGGGATTTTTTTCACTTTTTTTTTCATTTTTTTATGAACTGTATATAGACGTATACAAGTTCACGTGGAAATGGAACTCACTTCGTGTAAACGTATTGTGTTTGGTGGCACACTCACTATAAACGCTTTTGGCAAATCTAATAGAAATAGTCAATGGTCGGCCATTTAGAGTTGATTGCATTGTCAACCCCTTGATACATCACCTGATCTTTCTAACATCTTTTTATGACCGTCGGATTGGAAGTAGGTGGGACCCAATTGCTGCCTCATTGGGAAGCTTGATATGTCAATAGCTTTCTTCTCGTTTCTTTTTCTTTTGAATTTTAAAGACATAGGTAGACCAATTAATTAATGATTCTTAATTACCCAAATAAAAACTAAACCCTTAGGCTTAGGCATAAAAACACAAATTAAGGAAAGCTAAATAGGATGATTAGTTATATAGTGTGTGTATGCCACTAACCCGTTAAAAGAAGATCCTGAATAATGCTAAAGACAAAACAAAAGTACGGATTAGGGTTGTTGCAATTATGCTAATTGTCACCTTTACTTGTGCATGGATTACTGTTTAATTTCGACGCGACCGAAATGGCACAATCCGTAGTGATGAGTAAGTTTCTCAGCTATTATAATTGCATATGGTAGCTCTCGAACTTGAGACGTCTTTAATTAAATTCAAACTGTTTATTATTTTGATTATTGTTTATATTTCCACTTAATTTGTATTCCTCTAATTTTTTTTTCTAATATTTTTCATTTTTATAACATTTTAGAGAAATAAGAATACTAATTTTTTGTATTACTGCGATCAAAGAGAATATTCTCTAAAGTAAAGAATAATTTAGTTGATTAGTAGAAGGAATTTAATGGTCCCTAGTTTAAAAGAAAAATTATTGAGTAGAGAAGACAAAAGTCGTCTTCCCCACAGGAGGATTGATGAAATTTATAGTCCTTAGAAGGACGTCAATGTCTTTGCCATTTCAAAGCCATCACGTCCATCTGACCAACTCTCTGATTTGAAGCACTGTTGCTCCATATACATACTTGCCTTTTCATGGAGTTTTACTGTTAAAAGTGACGGCCTCTTCTCTCCGTATATGTTTCTTTTTCACTTCGAACTTGAAAACTCTCCATCAAATGCCTCAAATAAAGAGTTACAGTTTCTCTTTATTATTATTATTGTTATTTGAAAAATAGCAAATTTTCCTCCATAAATTTTCAGTTCATATTTTGTATTTACCTTTCAACAAATTGCTGCCTCCTCCTAAGCTATACTTTCACACTTATTTTTCTACTTAAATTTTGTTCAAACCCATCATTCAATCACATAGGTTTACCCTTTCCATTGAGAAAAAAACTTTTTTCTTTTGGATTAACGAACAGTAAAACTCATTTAGGATCCGTGACTACTCCTTCTAGCAATATTTTCTCAAAAACTCAAAATTATGTGAGGAAAATTATTCAAAATCATCATTTTGAGAGTGATGCATCTGAAAAAAAAAAGTCTAAGATGTCATAGAATGATGATTCCAAATTTAGAGACATGAAATTAGAGCAATTTAAAATCACTTGGTATTTTTATGCTACAGCTCCATTTCTCTCTATAAGGCCTTCTCCAACCGGTATGCAAGATGAGATTTTGGCCCTCCAATGGGTCTCTATATTTGCATTCCCAATGCCAACAAATATAGAGAACCAATTTAAGTCTCCAAATTTGGAGATCCAAGTTGGATCTCCATAACACTGTTTACAATTTTTTATTCTTTTTTTAGTTGATTTTTTCCTCTTTTTTTCAGATGCCTTTCTTTTTTTTTTAATATTAATATTTTATTATTTAGAGATTAAAATTTAGAAAATGGTTAGAGTTGAAATAAAATAGAGATAGCATCTTTTAGGAATATTCTATTTTCAATCTCCATTTTAGATAAATTTTTGACGAATGGTTGGAGATGGCCTAAAGGAACAAAAACATTTCTCTATATATAAAGGAACAAAGAGAGTAACTTCTTTTTTTTTCAAAAAAAATTTCACTCTTTTACCTTGATCTATTATTTTGACATTTACTTTGATCAATTATTTTATGGTTTTGATAGTGACCCATTTGGGTCATATGCATGTTCATTACTAAAAAAAGTATCTAAAAAACACAAAGCTTGCTAGTAAAATATAATAAAAATAAGACAAAATAAATTAAACTGATTTAAAAAAAAAAGTAAAATTCCCAATTTTACAAATCTTGAAATTCCCCAAATAAGGTATAGAATGGGAAAAACATTGATAGTTGTCAAAGGCATGTTATAAATAGACAAACAAGTGGATTTTGTGTTACAGGGATTTGTGAAAAAAAAATATATGATAGCCTGCAAGTAGCAGTAAATAAGAGAGCATATGCATAGCATAGCATGTGTGGTGGTGATGTTTCTTCTTCTCCTGTATTTATTTATATTTTAAGGTACTATAAGAAAGGCCAACAAAATTATTATTATAGAGCAGTAGAAGAGTGCTTGTGACTAACAATATTCATTGCATATTTGATATTTTCCACTAAACGTACAGTTTTGGAAGCAACACTTAAAACATGTTACGGTGGAAGGGTCCCTTTACCTTCTTTCTTTTCTTTTTTGTTTCTCTATTTATTGACATTTATAATTACCCAACTGTGTTTCATTTTCCATATTAATTTCTAATTTTTTCTCTTATATATGGGATTGCAATTTCTCCTAGTTTTTTGGGGGTTTTTTTTTTTTATAATTCCATATATATATATATACACGTATAGTTATTAGTTGAATAGTTGAACATGATTATGCCTTATTTTGTTTCTAACTATTGTGATGGAAAGTTCTAATGTAGTTTGAAATTTTTTTATAGGTTGACAAGAAAGAATTGTAGACTATTAAAAGAAAGAAAATTTACATTTTCCTATCTGAGTTTTACAAAAAAATAATAAAAATCTTTATGTGTTTTTGTAAATGGACAATTTTATCCTAGATGTTCATTCTATTTGGACAAAAATAACCTTATGTTAATTAAACCATTTATTCCCTTTAAATATATGGTTGATTATTTAACCCTTTATTAGTTTTAGGTAAACATTAATTAAAAGTAAAATATTCTTTATTTCTTTCCCTCCTTTCTTCGATTTAGATTAGAACTTAGATATGAAAGGTCTTTCTCCTGTTTCTTTCTAGTAACTCTAAACTCTTAGCACAACCCCAAATCGATTTTCACTAGATTTTGAAGAAATGCTTGAAGCTTAAATCGATTATCATCATGGACAGTTTATTCATAAGCAAAGTAAGTTTTTTTCTCTTATTTCGTTTTTTTTTTCTTGGTTGTTAAGTTACTGCATGTAACTTATACATGTACAGTTGA
>CATIWJ010175912.1:0-10711 GCA_949640765.1 Croton laevigatus | reverse complement strand
ACTTAGATTCATGTGCCTTGGCCTACATCTTGCCCTTTCTTCATCTCCTCCTTTTCAACTAAATAGGCCAACTCTAAATATTTATTTAATTTTTCTTTGGTGGCCCAACATGCTATCTAACCCAACCAATTACTCATAACCCCACTCATAACATTCAATAACAGTATATATATATATATATAATTTACCTTTAGGCCTACCAACTTTTAACTTGGAAGGTAACGCTTCTTCTAAACTCATTTGTGGGTCTAGAAGGGGTGTTACATCCACCCTTCATTAGATCCAACTTGGTGAAAATCTTTTTTCACCACTCATATGCCTTGAGCATCCACTATCTATTACCCATTTGCTATTCTCTATAGAGCTCTTTAGGCATACCTATAAAATACATTACTTAACTTTAGGTTTCCAAACATATTTGGGTCCTTAGAGGTTAACTGTTTGATCCATAGGGACCGATTTTAGATGCACCTTACGAACAAAACAATATGTGTTCTTATGTCCATATTTCATGCAATAATGACATTATTTTTTAAATATTCAATATGATGCATGATTAGGTTTCCTTCTTTGGAATCTAGATTTGGGAATATAGGATTTGGAACATTCTCCATCCTTACCATACTTGTTCCCACAAGCATAATGCACATGTCTCTCCTTTAGTTGTTCAACCATTGGAGCTTTCCCTTTATCCTTTTTAGAAATAGAGATGTCATATTTAGGCACATTAGAATTAGTTAATTTTTCAATTGACTCAACTTGAGGAGATTGAGATGAAAGGACAAACTTGGTTTCTCTAGAGGTTTGGCTCATGGCATAGCCTAAGCCACTAGTGTCCTTATAAACTTTAGTGTTTTTTAGAGTATTATCAATTACTTGATTTCTCTCATAACTAGCTACGAGGTGCTTCATTCTCTTGTTCTCCGACAACACATTTGTACATTTCACAACATCACATTTAAGTTTTTTAATTTCTCTATTCAATTCTAACACAACATTTATTAATTTAGAATTCTCATCATCAATTTTCAAGTATTTATTTTTATACTCAATCTTCAATTTTAAGTATTTATCATATAGAGAGGTGGCTTTATAAAACCAATTCATCATTTCATCATCACATTCAAACAATGGCATATCATCACATTCAAACAATGGCATATCATCACTATCATTAATAAAATCATCATCATGCCTAGAGGACTTTAAGAGTTAGAATAAGAAGGTACCTCATTTGAAGCATCTTGGTGAGAGACCAAAAATTGAGAGGAGTCACCATCTTTATTATCCTCTAGAGCGATGAAGCATAGATTAGCAACTTCTTCGCTTTCTTCTTCTCCACTAGAGGAATCACTATTGCTCCGTATGGCTTTGAAAGATTTTTTCCTCTATTTTTTGTCTCTTCTAGCTTCCTTGTCTTTCCTTCTCTCTTCTTTGTCCTTTCTTCTTTTGTCCTTGTCCCTCCTTCTCCTATCTCTCCCAAGATTTGGAAAATCACTTCTAATATGGCTAATTTTACCACATTCATAGCAAGTGTAGGCTTTTGTAGCAACAAAGAGGGGTGTGAATTTGTTGACTTATAAAAACTTTGATGCCAAAGATGGTGGTTGAAGCAATATAGACAATGAAGATTTATAATGGTTCGGCTATAATCTCAAGCCTAAATCTACTTCTCTAATCCTAGAAAGGAATTGAGTTCCATCAATCACAATGGAACACAATGACATTTTGTAAGTTCACCTCAAACTTTGGGTTTATTGCTAACCCTAAACTTACAATAACTCTTAGTGTTTAATGCTCACACTAAAACTAAACACTCACAACAAAAAAAAAATTGGGTTTAATGCTTACCCAACAAACAACACTCAAGATAAATGAATACAATTGAATGAAGAAAGATGAAAGTGCTAGAGGTTGTTGAAGAATTAAAGATCAGTAGTTGTGTAACCTCTTAAATGCAATAAATAGGTGTATTTATACCCAAAACTTTTAAACTGGATGTTGAACAACTTGAGGAGAAAAGCTGCTCTATTTTTCTCAGAGCATGTCGCAGGCGCTATTAATCTTAATGGTCTTCTCTAACGGATAGAAACAGTATCCGTTGTCAGGCGGCGCATTTAATGCACTAGCCGTTGAACTTTGAAATGAATTGGTCACGGGCGAGACGTACATTGGGCGCAAGAGCTACGAGTTCGTTACACTTCACAGCGATCATTTGAAATTTTAATCTCTGGCGAGACTTGTGGATCTTGATCGAGGCATAATTTCCATTTTCTTTTGATTCCTTTAGGATTAAGTCATGGGTGCGAATATGTGATCGCGATCGGGTCACCATTGCTAGGCCATAATCTCGGTCGAGAAGTTGTCCATCGCGGCTGAGGTGGATTTTTTAATTCCTTATGTAACTTTTCAGATTAACTCGCGACCGCAAAGTAATGATCATGAGCGCGATATGCCTGTCGCGGGCACGACTAACTTGCTAGACCAAAATAGGAAATTTTTGGAGTTCAAGCTTGATTTGCAATCTTATCTTTAATTGCTGAGACAACACAAAAACAACTTGAAAACTATCAGTAGATCACAAACATAAGTATGTTTGTCAAATATTCAAAACTTAAGGATTTTTGAAACTTGGCTCAACAGCAAATTGGTTCCTCCTTAGATCTCTTCATAAATCTCTTTTGAAACTCTGGATTCTTTGAGAGGCTTCCAAAGCTTTTGGTGAGGAGAGCTATCATCTTTTTGTCATCTTCATCATCACTTAATTACTCCTCACTAGTTAATAAAGCTTTAACTTGCTTTTTCCCTTTCTCATTAGCATTGAGAGCAATAGACTATTTCTTTTCACTTCTCTCCAAGTCTTGTTTCTCTAGACTGCTCTTACTAAGGGTGAACTCCCAAGATAAGAGTTCTCCTATGAGCTCATTCGTTGTCATCTTATTTATATTGTGACCTTTACACAAGGTTAACATAAAAAGATCCCATGCTTCCAGTAAAGCCCTCAATATTTTGTCATTTACCTTTTAAGAGCAGTAGTGTTCACCCAATTTCTTCAAATTAGTACTCATGGTAAGAAGGCGGTTTGTCATGATGGTGATTTATTCATTTGTTGTTCTTTTGAAAGTCTCATACTCAAAAATGGCGGAAAGTTTCTTCTCATCCCTCAGTTGTTCCGTGCCCTCATAATAATTCTCCAAAGTCTTCCACATAAGATATGGAAAAGGACAATGGATAATTCTTCTAGTTTCATCTCTAGACATGCAACTTAAGAGGACGGTCATACATAAGTTGCTTCTTGTGACATTCCTTCGAAAATCTTCAGTCTAATCCTTTCTTGGGGCTGGAATTGCATGTCCATCTTGATCTAGCTTTGTGGGGGTCTTTAACTTTTTAATGATGTAGTCCAAAGAGATTGGCTTTCCAAATATCTTTTTATATGAGCTTTCCAAAATAGAAAGTTACTTCCATCAAAATAAGGCTCCAAAGATTGGTGATTAACCTCTTGAAGTGCTGCCATTGGATCGTCTCTTGCAATTAAGCTTGTATAAGAGAGTCAAGCTCTAATAACAACTGTTGGTCCCTTTGCAACTAAGAGGGGAGTGAACTAGTGGCCTTCTAAAAAATTAAAAGCGGAATTTGGTGGATAAAATAGAAGGATATTATAGTGGTTCAGCACTAACTCTTGCCTACATCCACTTCTCCGATTTTCCATAAAATCAGGTTCCACTAATCTCAAAAGATTACAAGAGATTTTTAAAGTTCACCTCAACTCAAACTTGGAGTTTAAAGTTCACCCCAAACTTTACAATTACTCACATTAGAGTTTAAAGCTTACTCTAAAAACTAAACAACTAACAAGGTTGGGTTTAATGCTCACCCAACTAACAAACACTCAAAATTGAGTACAAAGATAGATTGAGTTAATGAGGTTGTTGTAAAATTGAATGCTTAGTAGTTGTGTAACCTTATAATGTCTGTTGGTGGGGGTATTTATATCCACATTCAATAAACTAGCTGTTGGACTTGAGAATTTAAAATTTGTTTTGTGTTCCTTTGTCAGTGTTATGGGCGCAACCTCTCAGATAAGTTTCTCAACGGACTTCCAACAGACACTTGTTGCTTCAGCTTTTCATTTAATGCACTAGCCATTGGTTCTGACTTCATCATAGTTGCAAGCGCGAGGAACAAGTCGCGTACACAACAAGACAATTTAATGCTTGCAACGGCTACTTGATGTTTCTGTCGTGTTCGAGAAGGCTAGTCGCGAGACTTCCAGAGCCTGATGGAAATTTTTAAGGCTTAAGTCGTGAACGCGACATATGGTCGTGAGAGAAGCAGCGCCAATTAAAGTTTAGTCTTGATTACATGTTGTGAGCGTGATATTCAGGTCGCGTGCGCGACGCTTCTTCTAGATCAGGACTTTAATTCTTTTTGCAACTTTTTGACCTAGCTTGCATAGGACTAGATTATAATTAGCTGAAACAACACTTAATAACTTGAAACAATATTAGTATCTTCAAAATTTTAAGTATGTTTATTCAAAATTTTAAGTATGTTTATTAAAATATTCAAAACTTAGGATTTTGGTACTATAGGCACAACACCGCTGCCTCTATTTTTCTATTTCCTCTTTCTTTCTGTTCTTTCTTTTCTTTCCCAAGTCAATTTTCTTCCCGTTTCTATTTTTTTCTGATTTCCCTTCCTTCCACATTCTTCTACACACTTCTCTAAAATATCTTCTAGTATATTTTACTTTGGTTCTTTAAATTAATTCCACTTTTCATTTCACCCCTTATTCATACTCATATTTTATTTTGACTTACTAAATTCCTAGTGTGTATTTACATATGAATTTGCAAATATACTTTTCGTTCTTATAATTATTATCTTAAGCTCCGCTATTATCGAACTTTATTTTACTATTGGATTCTTGTTGTATTACAATTATAATCTTAACGTATTCTATTCGCCTTTCGTCTCGGTTATTAATAATTCCTTTATTGTTACTAAATAAATACTTGATTTTATATTCCTTCTCTGAATTCAATTTTATCGCGGATTATTTTACCTGGTATTAATTCTGACTTTCTTTCTAAATAAGCTTCATATTAACATTTCATATTTATTTACTCTTATAAATTTTTCGTATACCTTTTTCGCTCATTACACATTTGCCTTTTTCTACCATTCCTACTAATGTCACTTTTAATTTTAATGTTTCTCGTTATTTAATCGTATCATACTTTCCTTGTTGTTTCGGAACCAATTATGGTTGATTTAGGCGAAAATGTTAATTCAGGGCATCGTCGAGCGCGAAACAAGTTCTAGCAGAGCCATCACGAGCGAGACATTTCTGTCATGGGCAAGCGAGACATCTCTGTCACGGCTATCTAAACCTTTTTTTTTCGAGTGAGCACAAATGATAGCGAACGAGATGAAGTCTCCTGGAATTGATTCATGTCTTCTGGTACTGTCGTCTGTGTTGTGCTCAAAATGCCAAAATCCCTCAATTTTGAATATTTGACAAATTTACTTGAACTTATAATTTAGTAATGATTTTTCAAGTGTTTAAGTACAACTCTAGCAGGTCCGAACTCAATAAATCAATATGAACGCTTAGACAAAAGAATTGAAGTTTAGAAGCATTGCTCACGCGATGAGGCAATTTGCACTGTGCCGCACACACAACAATGGTGTCGCGCTCGCGACTGAAGCTCCAAGCTATCCAAATAATTTCCTGTTTGCCTTCTCGCTTGTGAAAGGAACATAAGAAAAAAACTGGCAAAGATGTCGTGCACGTGATAGTTTCATCAAAGGCCTAAGATTTTTTTTTGGTCAGCTACTCTCGCGACCAAGATTCTCACACATGACTGCAACATCAAGTAGTTGTTATAAGTGTTCAATAGCTTAGTCACGCACGCGAAAAGGTCATTGCCTCGTAACATGCCCAATGTCAGAACTCAACGGCTAGTTTTGAAATGAAAAGCTGATAGATTAAAGAGCCGTTAGAAGTCTGTTGAGAGGTGTCAGTGAGAGTTCGCGCTCACAACAAGAAACTTCAATTCAGAAAGCAACGACTATATTCTCAAAGTTTGGGTATAAATACTTATTCATATAGCCTTCAGAAGGTTGGATCAACTACACAAATATTAAACTTCATTATAAAATAACCTTTTCATCTTTCACTCTTTCATTCGATCAAAATATATTTTGTTGTATAATTGGTTGAGTGAGCTATAAACTCATCTTCATTATTGTGTGTAGTTAGTTGAGTGAGCTAGGAAACTCAACATTTATGTTAACAGTTTAGAGTGAGCTTTAAACTCTAGGTTGCATGTTGTAAAGTTTAGAGTTAGCTTTAAATTCTAAGTTTGAGGTGAATTTGGAAAACTTCTTTGTATTCTTAATTGAATAGTAGAACCCGATTTTAGGGAGAATCAGAGAAGTGAACATAGGCTAGAATTAGAGCTGAACCACTAAAAAATCTCTTGCTCATCTTTCAAGTTTTAATCAATCTTTATAAACTTCCATCAAAGTTAAAATCCACCAACCTCCGCACCTAAACTAAATTATAATTAGCCAACTAATTCACCCTCTTAGTTGTCACCGGGCCTACATTCTGTTCTAATAAGGCTGGTCACGCGTGCGATAATAGGGTCACAAGCGTGTCGCCTATTAGTCTAAATTACACATTCCAAACATTTTCAACCATAACTTTCTTTTACAAAACAAATTAAGGTGATATAAAATGTATTGTAAAGCCAATATCCAAGGCTATAAAGATGTCTTCTAGACTATTAATAGTTATAATCGTTTCCATAGGTAAAAACCATGTTTACGATCTGTTTATCATTTCTATGTAATATGTTTGTTTCCTTGAAATTTCCCTATTTAAAAATCCAATATTTATTTTCTTACCTAGTTATTCTACATTTATGATTTTATTTATGATTCTTAAGAGTTAGGATGTGACAATAAATCTAGGATTTCTTTTTTACAATTTTGTTCTAATTCAACACTCATCTAGATAGGCTCAGCCTTAGTAGAGATATTCCTTTCATCAAATTTTGTTCCACAAGAAAGGTTTACTATATGGTTTTTCCTATTCCAGAAAGCATTTTGTAAATCAGAACAAACTTTTTTTTTAACAATTTTCTTTTGAATAAAATTTATTTTCAATTGTTTATTTATTTTATGAAAATTGATTTCTTGTTTTATTTGGCAAAGATCAGTTTGTTTCCTTTTTATTAAAGCATTTATCTCGTTATTATAAAAGAAATTAGCCTTTATGATATTGAAATTTCTGATTTTATGTTTATCCAAAAATGAAAAGATTAATTTTATGCTTTTGGTTTTTAATTTAATTCCATTATAGTCAACCTTGTAAGGAGTTATCAGATTGATAAATGGGATTCCAAGGATAACTAAATTATTAATATGTAAAACACAAACAAAAGGAATTTTAATCAAAATTCCTGAATTTGAAATACTTTCTTCTGTTTTTCTAGAGATTTTGATCTTTGAACTATTTGTAGAAGTAAGTTTTTTATGAGTTTTATTATGAAAACATTTTGTGACAAGTTCAGTTTTGATATAATTTAAATCAGCACCCGCATCAAATAAAGCAATTGTATCAATTTTAAAATCTTTAGAAAATACCAGTGAAATTTTTATAATATATTTATGGGAAGTAATCTCTCCTAAAATACAAAAAAATAAAATTCTGGAACCTTTTCTATGTTTTCTAAGTTTTGAGGTTCTAAAGGTTTAATTATCTTCGTCATCATTATCCTTTTCACTAGACTTAGATAATTTTGAGACAAGCAATTAGATAACCTTAAAATCTTCTTGTTGTTTTTCTTTAAGCTGTTTAAGTTCGGCTTTAATGGTTTTAATCTTAAGCTGAAGTTTCTGAATGGTTCTTAAAGGTTTTTTGTATCTTTTTCTTCCTATCAAGAATAAAGGTTAGATCATACATAATTGTACTAGTTGAAGGAAGATCAATAGTTTTAGGTTTGGATTCTTCTTCTAAGGATTTCCTAAGCTGATCTAAATATTTTTCGGTATATCAAGGTTACTGATGTACCAAATAACATCTAAAATTAGGGTTTATTCCTTAGAAAGCATATTGACTTATTTTGATCCTGAATTATACTCAGACTCACTCTCTGAATGGGTGGCTGCTAATTCATCAATTTGGGGATTTTGATCATCTGATGAGACTGAAGATTGAATTTTAGATTCTGAAAATTCAACTAACAAAGTCTCAATTTTATTTAGGGCATTTTCTTCTAACTGAAGTTTTTGAAGTTTTTTGGACATTTTATAATACTTAGAAGTATGGCCTTTTTTACCACACCGATAGCAAGTAATATATTTAAGATTGGTTTTATTAGACACAGGAGCAGTTTTTCTATCCCTCTTATAAGATTTCCTAAACTTTCTATAAGGCTTCTTATAGTAAGTTTCTTTCTAGGGTTTTGACTTAGAAAACTTTTTATATTTCTTGGATAACTTATGGTGAGGTTTTCTACTATCCTAGCCATTACAATCCTAGATTTTACCAAAGGAATACTTAAACTGTTTACAGAAAGAGCCTAATTCTTTCTTAGATTGTTTCATTTCTTTTTTTCAAATGTTTTTAGAATTTTAAATCTTGACAAATTTGAAGGCCTTAGTTTTGAGCAATACTTACCAATTCATCATAAGTAAGCTGGTCATAAGGAATAATATAACTACCAAAAGCCTCTCTAATTTTATTTTTAACCTTTTCTCCCAGAATAGCTAGAAGACCTGTAAGAAAATTTTCTTTCTAAAAAGGTTAATTGACATCTTCCCTAAGTATGAGTCTAGTAATAAAGTTTGGTTTGTACCACTGAAAATCACTAGGTGTTCTACACCTAATGTTTGAAATAAGGTCAGCGTTTTTATCCCAAAGGTGTGAAGAATCACCTATAAAATGTAAAGAGATGGTGAAAATAAGGATTAACACCGCATCCTAGATAGGTTCACCTATTTCATTTAGGATAGGCTGTCCTTCTTCTCCAGTCTGGTAGTATGAAGGATATCCAATTGTTGCTGCTTGGTGAGATAAAAATCCCACCAACCTTTTAACTGGCTAAAAAAATAGGCAATAAGGAGTTCAGGAATTGTTTTACCAATAGTTTCAATGTGGGTTTTATATAGGTTTAAGATTTGATATTCAAACATATTATCAATATTTCACTCATAGATTGAACTTGCATTGAATTTTGGCTGAATTATCATATTGGGTTGGCTTCCTAGCTTTAGATCTGGAAACCTAAGTTGGATAGCCTATTGTTTTGGATTTTACCAATGAAGTTTTACAATTTCAGGAGCATTATCTTGGCTGATACTATCATCAAAAATTGATTCATTAAGTTTTTCTAAGACAGTTATACTCTGTTAGGACGCATGAAGAGTTTCAGGGACAACTCGTGTTACGCCTAGTTTTCCAAAATTCCTTAGTTTCGATTATTTGACAAAATTACTTAGAATTGTGAAGTTACTAACTTTATTTTCAAGTGTTTAAGTGTTGTTACAGTAAAGTTTAGACTAGCCAAAGATAGACAAGTTAAAATTCAAGCAGAAAGCTTGATGATGTGTTTCTGGCATAAGCGTCGCGACCAGTACAGTAACGGGCGCGACACGCTTGCCAGAATTTTCCTTTACCTATCGATGCCTTCGTCTTGAGCGCTACACCTTCTCTTTTAGCTTCTCAAAATGGATCAAAACATTTGAGGTGTTTAGGGAGCGGGCGCGCCACTATGGTTTCGGTTGCGATGCATGTGCCAGAAACAGAGCATTAAGCTTTTTGCTTAAATTTTGACTTGTCTATCTTTGGCTAGTCTAAACTTTGCTCTAACAACACTTAAACACTTGAAATAAAGTTAGTAACTTCACAATTCTAAGTAATCTTGTAAAATAATCAAAACTAAGGGATTTTGAAAAATTAGGCACAACAATCTCCCCCTTTTTGATTTTTTGACAAACTTACCAGAGTTGTGATTCAAAAACAATGCAAAGTGATTAAGTTATATATGTGAAGATATAATTTAACAAAAAGTATGCTCCCCCTCACTTTATGCATAAGTTAAAAAGATTCAATCATCACAACTCAAGCATTTCTCCCCCTTTTGGCAAAAAGATCAAAATAAAGAGATGTAATTTTAAAAGAAACTGAAATTTCATTAGATTTAAAAATATAGAAACTATAAAGATTTGAATAAAACACATAAGGAAAGCAAAAAAACAAGACAATCTTCCTATCATATCACTATTCCTTTGCCCTTTTCCTTCTTTGTGTGTCGTTGAATTGCCCTTTGTGATTCCTCTTGAGGTTGCTGCTCCCTTGCTTGAAATTCAAAGGGTGAAGGTGATACGAATCCAATAACGAAAGAAAATCCACCCCCTATAACACCCGTTGCTTAACAAAGCAAGAACGCTAATGATCGAAGGATTTAAAGGAACGAAGTCAAAAGAACGCCACAACGTAGTTGATAAGTAGATCTGAATTCGTGATGCAATCCAAGAATTAGAGAATCCACCTTAAATCTAAGAAAAGCAATTGAATATTCTTGAAGAATAAACTTGTATTAAATTCGGCAAAAGGTTCCTTACAATGACATATCAAAGGCCCTTATATAGTGAAGCCTTAAAACAAAAACCTATTCTAATAAGGAAAATAATA
>CATIWJ010175904.1:0-12516 GCA_949640765.1 Croton laevigatus | reverse complement strand
ATGCTAATGCCCATTTGGCTCTTGGAATTTCTTGCAACCACTTTAAGGCCGAACTTTGTCTGTCTGACCCCTCTTGTTCCCCTTTACCACTCCCCAGTCTCTTTTCTAACTTCTGCATCAACTTGTTAAATTTTCTCTTTTGATGCTCTTTCCCTAAAATAAAAGGATTTTTTTTTCATAAGTTAATAATAAAAACAAGGTCGATGCAAATATTATATCTGAATTGAATTTCTTACATACCAATTTTAACAAGAAATCTTTTCAGACTCTGGTTCTTCACTTGAGAGTTGAAATTGCTGGCAATGTGGCGAATACAATATCTATGTGGGTTCTCTTTCCATGGCCTCTGTTTCATAGCATGTACTAGTCCCATATGGCGATCAGATATTATGCAGACATCATTGCGGTCTTCACACACTGCGTCTCGGAGGTGGGTCATGAAATACTCCCAATTTTCTTTACTCTCCTTCTGAACAAGAGCAAATGCAACTGGTAATATTCTATTATTACCATCAACAGATTCAGTCATCAGAAGGACACATTTATACTTTCCATATAAGAAAGTTCCATCAACATAAAGAACTGGCGCATAGTGTTTGAAACCATCAATGCAAGGTTTGTATGCCCAAAATATGCGTTTGAACCTACGCACCCCTTCAACCAGTTGTTCATTTAACATATGCACCCCACCTTCAATATCCCAGTATGACCCTCTGTTCTGCATGCATGCATTATGCATGAAGTCACATAAATGTGTGAAAGACTCGTCCCAATCTCCAAACAGATCGCCAATGGCTTTCTGCTTTGCATACCAAACTTTCCTGTATGAAGGAGTTAGGCTAAATCGTTCCGTCATGTCTGCAATAAGAGTTTTAACCTTTATATTAGGCTGTTCCCATAACATGCGCTTAATATGTTCTGCAATAAAGCCAGCGTCTAAATTCCTGTGGTCTTGTGTATCGGATGGAGCACTACATGTATGAGGGCCATCGTATCTGGTAATCTCCCAAATGCAGATTGTTTCTTTAATGTGGCAAGTAATCTCCATCTACATCCGTCTTCAACTTTGCATTTTAAGGTGATGAAATTCTGCTTCGTTTCACAACTTTTAAACTACCTTTTGTGATTTATTGAATAAACTTTGACTATGGTCCAAACTTCATCCCTTGAATTAAACAATATTCCTACACGGAACTCTCTCGAAGGATCCCAGATTATATCTGAATATGGCCTATTGCTGTTCATTTTCATAGCTTTAATATCACGATTGCTTATACGTGTCCAGTGTTCTCCTCTATCAGCTTCATATTCAACAATGTGTGAGCAACCCTGAGCTAACTGCTCAAAAACATTTTCTTCCTCATTGTCATCATTAACATAGAAGTTGAATTCAGCTTCTTCATCAACATCATTGTCATTGATGTTACAGTCATTCTCATCAACATCATTTTCTTCTTCATTGTCATAATCTGAATCTTGTACTTCCTCAAGATCAGAATCAATCATCTCCATATTGACATCACCAGCTGCATTGTCATCAGCGCCTCCATAACGACTACTCCTACCAATCTAAAAAACTCCATGTTCAGACGATTCATATTCCGCTGTCTGTGGGTAATGAACCGGATCGCCATTAATGAACTCAACATACAACTCAATCAGTTGCATTCGAGGAAATTGGCTAAAAATTTGGTGCATTATACCAACTTCATTTTCACTGGAAATTTGTATTAGGGAAAAATATAGATTGCATCCTGCAATAAGAACTGGGGCCCTATATAATATTTTTGTGATTACTGCATTCTTATCCAACTCCAAAGTTGTTTTAATCATATACAAAAGAATCTCCCAGCATAATTCTTCATCTAGAGAAATAGTTAATGAACTTGCATTAACAAAAGTAGCACCCTAGCACCCATTTCAGTGCGCATTATGCTGCCACCCCAGTAAATTGTCATAAATGGAATCGTAGGCATTGTACTGTTAACATATTTCAAAGAGTCATATAGTATTGATCCAACGTCTAAAAAAATTATATGAACCACTAAAAAAATTATACTAGCATGAAAATTATAATCTGTAAAATTCAGACGCGTCTAAAAAAATAATGCTTGCATAAAAAATTATATTACATAAAATTCAAATGCATCTAAAAAAATAATACTAGCATAAAAAATTATACTACATAAAATTCCATAAAAAAATTTAACTACATTTAATTTTTTAACATTTGAACAAAAAATATACCCAAAATCCTAAACATGCCAACAAAATAACATAATATACTAGTTTCAAAATAATACATAAAAATACTAGTCTAAAAAATGTAGTGCAATAAAAAAAACAGTTACCTGAATATGTCAAAATTTCTTCTCCTTTAAAAGTTCAATCATGAGTCCACACTAAAAAAAAAAAAAATACTGCAATAAAAAATATGCTCCTTAATAAATAACTCAAAATATCATTATTTTTCATGCCAAACAATTATTACTCTTTTTAAAAAAAATTTGGTGAAAAAAGAAAAAAGCCTAACCTTTAATATGTTTACTGAAGCCAACAATGAAGTTAAGAAACTTGAGCAAAATGTGAAGCAGGAGCCGAATATTATTTTGCAAGCTGAAAAATTTTAGGATGAGAAGATGGGTTGACGAAGGATTGAAAAATTCTGAGAAAATGAAAAGAGTGAGAAGAAATTCAGGTGAATGAGGAATGGAATGAATGAAAGAAACCGATTTAAAAAGAGAGGGATGCATGCACAGGAGCAAGACAGCGCGCTAGGTAAAGTGGCGCACAAGCTCAGGGTAATGACACGTGGCGGCACAGCCACGCAGCGCGCTACTTTGTGTGGCACACAGAATCAAGCCTGACGACGAGACGAGACGCTGCAAAGGATAGAGGAAGCATGCTGTGCGAGGGTGTCAGGCGCGGTCTCTGTGCGATGGGTTAAGTGGCGCACAGACGGGGTAACGACACGTGGCGGGCATAGATTGTAGGCGGACGCAACTGGTACACGTGGCATGTTCGCAACACGGATTGGCGCATTGAAGGGAACAAGGCAAATGAGGCGTTGACACATGGCCTGGGCGCTTGTTTGACTAGCGCACTGATCTGTTCGCTACATCAAATGGCGCGCTGGAATTTAAATTTGGTTAACCAGCCGACGTGTCACACCAAATTTGTAATTTTTTTTTTAACACTAAATTCGTAATTTTTTCCTATTTTTACACTAACAATGTTAATATCCCATTTATTGACTTATTTAAGTAATTATTCGAGCGTGGAATAAATTGATGTTGCCTGCCGATGAAGACAGTGTTGCTTTCTTTGGACGGTGACAAAGCTCTGCAACAGGGCAATTATAAAGGCAGGCTGTTTTTGGCCTGCGTCCGTTTGTTGCCTTAAATTTTTTTTTTTCCCAAGATTAAGGGCTGTTTTTTTTTTTTATAAAGGATGTAATCCTAACTTTATTAGAATTATATTCACTTTAGCCAATTAGAAACAAGTGTGATTATTGGGAGTTAAGTAATTATATTCCTACCCAAATAGAAATATAATTTTCAATTATATGCCTAATAAAAGGATTGTATTTCTACTCAAATAGGATTATAATTTTCAATTATATTTCTAATAAAAGAATTATAATTTGTGAGTTCTTATGAAATAAGAATCAAGTTTATGATAAAAAAAAATCAAGTCTTTAAATTCAAGCAAGTCAAAGCAGTTGGCAAGTCAAAGAAGTCGACACGACAAATTGACTCACATGTCATGCTAAAGTTTGCGCAACAAATGGACGTATGAATTTTTAAAAAAAATTGCCCCGAAAGTTTTCAAATTTTCAAGACCTGTTCAACCAAAATTTTGAACAAATCTCAAAGGGATATCTGTTTGCAAAAAAGAAAAAAAAATTAATTAAGTTAATTTGTTAGCTTAGTTATGTAATTGGCTAATTAAAATATTAGTTAATTAAATTAAATGGTTTATTTTAAGTGGTCAATTTAATTATTATTTAAATAATAATTATTAAAAATTATCACTTTAAAATAAATTATGAATAATGTCAAAAGTAGGGAACCAATAGGAGTGTGCCAAGTGGACCAATTAAATCATTTCGCTTGAAAATCAAGCCTTGAAACTCTGACGAATTGAAGACGCGACCTCTCATCAAAATTCAAAGGTTTGTTCAACAATCGTCAACATAGGTCATCAAGATAATTCAAGAGTAAGTCTTTGACACTTGGATTATCATCAAAGTCATTTCAACATAGATCTGAGATCAAGTCATTGTTACCATCGCTTCTTGTTAAAGATACAATTCAAGCTCCAAAGTTTTGACAATTTGAAGATGCAAGTTTTTCGATAATCGTCATCAAAAGTCCTCTATGAAGATTCGAGATCAAGTTTCTGCGACCCTTATTTCGTATTCGTGATACAAAGATAGAATTCAAGCTTAAAAGCTCTATGAAGTCAAACTCCAACAACTTTCTCCAGATCCAAAGATCGAAGGCACTTCAAAGTTTGTGATTTAAGATTAAATCAACGACCCTTGAATTGTCTTCATCAAAATTTGTGATTCAAGATCAAGTCAACGATCCTTGAATCGTTTTCATCGAAGTTCATGATTCAAGATCACGTCATCATGACCCTTGTGTCACGTTCGTCGCAAAGAGAAGAATTAGAGAATTATTTTAATAGAGATTGTAACTGCTTATTTATTTTTCTCTTGTAATTTTTTTTAGGAATACAAATTTTCTTCATACACGTATTTTTTAGATTAAAAATAATGTAGATTTTAGAATCTGCTATGCAGTGAATTTGGAAAAAAATATTATTTACTAAACACAAAACTTCAAATTCTACTATTTACTAATTTTCCATCCAAAATATATATGTGCACAAAAAAATTATTTATGCATAATTGGGTGCAAGTATAAACCTCTTTCATATTTACATAATAATAGAGCTAGGATTTGGAATTGTATATATGAATATAGGATAATATTGTGTTCCCTATCTCACTAGTATAAATAGGTTAGTATAGGTTAACTTTAGGTATCAATTATCATTTTACTTATGTAAATCATTTAACTTTAGGTTAATGTATTCTTCTATCATTTAAAGTAAATCATTTTATCAACACATAGTACTTATGTACATAATAATATTTGGAGCAGAAATAATCATATTTGATATAGATTATTCTGAATTAAATATATAAATAAATATTAATGATTATAATTAACATGTAAAATTATTTTATAACTTAATCAAACACATAATAAAAACCTATTAATATTAAAATTTTAATCAAACGCACCATGGAATGTTTTAGATTTGTGTTTATTATTTTGCTTTGGCATTCATTTGATCAAACACCTTCCATGATCATGTTCGAGTTTTCAATAAACATGACCATCTAGAAAATGTTTCCGATTCGTATATGTTACTTTTGTTTCTTATCAATACAAATTTTTATACACAGAATTTAAATTAAATTAGGAAATAATTGAAAGGATATTTTAAAATAAACAATAAAATATTGTTAATATTATTGAATAAATAAATTGAGAAAAGTCAATTCTATCCTTCAACAATTAATTTTTGAAGAGAGTGTTCCCATTTGGTGCTGAAGTAATGGTGGAAATTTTTATTTTGATTTTGAGAAATGGGTTAGAGGAAATTTAATATTTGTATTAGAAATCCCAAATGTATACATGTAAATGGTCCACGTTATCAACACCACTTATTTCTTTCTCAACTTTATACACATATTTTAGAGTTTCTTATCCTATACATGTCTACATTATATAGCATATGATTCATGCCAAGTATAATTAATTAAAAACCAAGCTCTCAGCCTCTCTCTTGCAAATACCAAAACTTGGAATTCAGATTCTTTACTAAAAGGGGCAATGGAAAAGGAGTGTTTGGACGCAGTCAAACTCAGAAATCAATTCATTGAAACACTTCGTAGCAAAAGATCTGCTCAAGGTATATGTTCATATTCATCAAAGTCATTTCTAACAATTTGGGATAATCATAACCTTTTCCGGTTTTCTATTTTTGGCGATGTTAGAACTTAGAAGTTGCTATCATTCCTCTATTTTTTCCTGCAGAATTTTTTTGTTTTCATTTGGATTTTTGACAGTTGTAATTCTTGTTTGTTGCAGTTGAATTATCAGTAGAACATGGAAAACCTGTTGCGGAGCCATTGTATCAGGAAGAAGCGATTCCACTCGCTCATAGTGAGGTCTTATTTGCACTTCTTGTTCCGATAAACCAGTCGAGTTGAAAGAACTGAACTCAATCTTGATTATTCTTTTTTTTTTTTTCAAATCCAATCTTCATTTTATTGGCAAATGGTTGTCTAGTGATAGCTGTTGTGTGGTCCTGTTCTTCTGTATATTTGTAACTTAGTTCCTTACGTTCTATCTTGTGACAGCTGAGTTGTTACATCGTCTGTATTATATAATTAATTTCGGGTTTTGTTTTTATTTGGAACGCTTCTTATATGTTACTAGATACCCACTTCATGACTAGTAGGCTCAAGCCCACCCTCATCCAAAATTTTTTCAATATGCTAGCTTAGAATTTTAATTTTTTTTTTTAAAATAGAATTTTTATTGGCTTTGGCCAATAACTACTTAAATTCACCCATTTCAATTTCAACTTTATTCCCTTTAAACTTAGTTTGAATCAGTATCTCGCTTTCTAATTTTATAGAGTTCAATTTTTTACTCTGATTAATTCAATTGCAAAATTAAATTATAAAACAAATATTTAATAGTTTTTTTATTAATTTGAATTTTTCTTTGTTTGTTTAATTTTGAATATGATTATGATATATTAATAATTAGAGGTTTATGATAAATTTAGTTAAAATATTATTTTTTTTAATTTTAATTTTATATGTGTATATGTACTAAACTTTTTTAGTATTGAATATACGACGATTTCATAATATGAAAAATCGTTGAGTTGCATTGTAATTATGAACACTCAAAATTTATCAACATATTTTTTTAGTTATTATATTAATTTAATTTCACCTATCCTATGTATATTTTTTGGGTCCGCCCTGATTTTCAGTCATAATATTGTTTAAAAGTTCAACTCTGTAAATCAATCATTCTTGCTCATTGTTTTTATATTTCTAGGCCATGCACTTTTGTCCAAAGGTGGAGGTAGAGAATTTCAAGGAAAAAACAATAGAAGAGAATCTTTATGTTATAACTGAGGTAAGCTCAAGTTTCTATTATGGTAATAATAGAACCGATTTAAGATTAATGAAAAAGAATAGGCAGGAGAGCAAGGGCGTATGCCATTGCTAATTCTAAGCATGAAGGACACCAAAGAAAGAAAGCCTGCAGTTGTTTTCCTGCACGGTGTTAATCAGAACAAAGAATGGTTCCGTCCTATGCTTGAGGTATATAGATACTGATTCATTAATTGTCTTTGATTTTTTTTCATATATGATTGTCTACTTGGTATTGGTCTGTTCAGGCCTATGCTTCGCGGGGATATGTGGCAATTGCAGCTGACTCTCGCTATCATGGTGAACGCGCCACTCATAAACATTCCCATCGAGATGTAAGCAAGAGACTGATGCATTGTTTTGATCTTGGTTTGCTTCCACTTTTTGAATACCGTAAACTAATTTAACATATATATCCTATTGTGGTGCGCAGGCTCTTATATCATGCTGGAAAAATGGTGATGCCATGCCATTCGTATACGACACGGTGATTTCTATATTTATTAGTTGACTTAGGCTTCCTTTCGTATACGACACATTTCTATATTTATTAGTTGATTTTGAAGTAGTTTTTAGGTCAAAACCTTATTTTATTTTATATAGCATTCAGTAAAGTAGCTTTTGAGATAATTTTTAGTTATTTAAGTAGCGTTTTATTAAAAGTTAACCAATGTAACTTAGCTTTTAATTTTTTATAAACAGTTACTATAAACAGCTAACAGATATTTAAACAGCTAAATACTTCTCAAATAGCTAGTTTTGCCGAACATACCCTTAATCTTTATCCGGGATAAATGACATATTTAGCCCCATGTTTCATATCACTTATTATAATTTACGCACTTTAAATAACTAATATGTATTTAAAACTCTAGTACTATGTATTTGTTATATGAGTCGGACTACCGTATCTAAATGCCAATTTTTTTTTTTTTCACTTTTCCAAAAGGACAAACCAGTTACTCGCTTGTACAGGTTCTTAGATCAAATCGAATGAATTGCAATTTTTAGATTTTGACTTTGTGTCACAAATTAGACATACAACGAATTGAACGATATAAATTATTCTATGTCTAATTTATGATACAGAGTCAAAAATTTAAAAATTGTGATCCACTACATTTTATCTCAGGACTGTATAGAGACCATTGGCAGGTTTATATTGTTTTAAAACTAAAAAAAGAAAAGAATCGAATATTCATTCTATTCGAATGCTAAGCAATTAGCGTTGTTATATGGGTAAATGGCACGTGCTTCTCAAACTAACATTGCCCAAACAGTCATTTTGGATATAAAGCTCCTTATTCTTCTTTCATGAATTTCACCAAATACCTGGAATGCATGCACCTCAAAGAAACTCAAGCAGCAACAACTATGGCAGAACATATTACAACTAAAATTATTACTACCAAGGTAGGCAGTTTTATCTCCCTTTTATCTCTAGAAGGCCCCTTCTTGTTTTCAATCAAATTGAGAAACCTACAATTTCAGTATTTAACCTCTTGCTTCGTGGCTTGGCTCAGAGTGAACGATCAAATCAAGCAATTGATCAGTATAATAATCTGTTATATCGTGTGGGAATACTTGGCAATAATTTGACATTTATCTTCTGGTCTATGGTTTGAGGTTTAAATGTTTGATTTCATAAGTATTCATTGATTGATATATGCCAATCAGTAGAATCAAGTTTGTGTGTTTGTTGGATATTGCAGGCATTATATATGCAGTTCTTGAATCTGTAGTATTTTGAAAGTGTACCATTTTTTTGACTTTTAGGGAAGCAAATTTGCCTTTTCTTATCCATGTCATACGGCATTGGCATACTTGATAAACCATCAAAGTTTTCTTTGTTAGTCATCTTTATTTTACCCCCAACAAATGTTCTGCTTGCTCTGCAATTCAATCTTGATAAGTATTCGTGTATTTCAATAGATACATATGAAATTAAACAATTAAACCTCAAGTGCGGGAATACCAGAGGTTCTCTGCGCATAAAAGAGAGGTAAATACTTCTTGATTCTTCTTTGAGATGTATGCCTTCCAGGTGTTTGCTGAAATGCTTGAAAAAAGGATTAATAAGGAGCTTATCCGAAACGATGTCCTTTTGGAAGTTTATGGGGCAATTCACACGCATCACTTTCTCATGAACAGAAGGTCCTCCTGTGTAGCAAATGCAAAGTACGATGTTAGTTACTTGAGTGCATGAAAGTAGAAAAGTGTGGTTGTACATAGTGCTAAATATGTAATATCATTATTAGGCATAGAATTTTATGAAGTGTGTGGGGTTCAATGCTTTGGCTATTTGATTTAAAAAGGCAAGTTCTACAGGTTTGGGACTTGATAAGACTAGCAGATTATCTTACACAAAGGGAAGATATTGATCCTAATAAGATAGGAATCACTGGCATGTCAATGGGAGGTTGGTCAAATCAAGTCTAAGAAAATAAGTAATTTTAGGGTCACAAGTCATCTATTATTTTATATAGCAATTCAATGCATATATTGCAGGGTACCATTCGTGGTTTGCTGGTTTTGCAGACACCAGATATGCAACGGTTGTCCCTATAGTTGGAACGCAGGTATGTGCTGTGTTATGTTTAAAAGTTGGTGAATGAAAATTGATTATGTACATGAATTTGTGGACAATGCAATTGTAGGGAGTTCGTTGGACCCTTGAAAATGAAAAGTGGAGAGCTGGGGCTGAATTTGATCCCATGAGATCTCTTTATGAAGGCAAGTACGCTATTAATTTGATGAAAACTATGTAGTTTCTTTCTTGCAACAACAATAATTTCTTTTTAAATTTTTCATTCATTGATTATATGCAGAAGCACAAAAAGATTTAGGAAAGAGCACAGTTGATAAAGAACTAGTGGAAAAGGTCAGTTGCTCAATTTTGGACCAAGTCTGCGTTCGGTAATACTTTAAATTTTATTTTTTGTGGTGTTTGGTAAAATAGTTTTTAAGGTATTTTTTAATTTTTTAAGTAGCTGTTTATAAAAGGCTAACCCCTTTAAATTTTAGTGTTTTGTAAATAGGCAAATGCTAATCAAATAACTAATTTTGCCGAACATATCTTAAGAGGGGCAGATACTAGTTGTCTAGTACTACAAAACCTGCCCTGTTAGAATCTTTAAGTTTTTGTTTACAATATGGAACTAGAAGAATGAAACATTAAAATTGTTGCCTGTTTCTGCTACATTTTTCTTCAGTTTCAAAATAGTATTCTCAAAATTGGATAGTATCTTGTAGTTATACATTGCTTGCAGGTGCTTGATAGGATTGCTCCAGGTCTAACCTCAAACTGTGATTCACCATATACAGTTCCAGCCATTGCACCACGTCCGTTGTTGATAATTATTGGTAAAACATTTTACTTCATTTGTTAGCTTATTGCCTGTACTTGTTAATGTTCATCAATGGTTTAAATATTTGTTTGGACTTGGCATTTACAGGCGCAGAAGATCCTTACACCCCAGTTGAGAGTTTAGAAATTCCTGTATCAAAAGCACAAAAGGCTTATAAAGAAGCCAACAGTGAGGACAAATTTAAGGTGCGTATAAGCTTATTATTAAATTTCAATATTCTAATTGACCAAATTATTAATTTTGTTTTTTGTATCATGAAGTTCATTGCTGAACCTGGAATCCCGCATGAATTGACACCATTGATGGTGAGGGAAGCAAGTGATTGGTTCGACAAGTTCCTTAAGAATTGATTCTGTTTGAAATGAATGTTATGAATATTTGCTTCAATTGTGCTTCAACATATCAGTTTTCTATGATTTATGGTTCTAGTTTGCCTTGTACCGTTTCGATCCTAAGTTGCTTCTGCAGCTTAATTCCGGCTTCCATCAATTACCTTATATTGTTTCAGTTGGTATTTCTAAACCATTTGCAGTCGGTGTTGACATACCATTTTCTTATCGTAGTGGTAGAAATGTCAGTACTCAATCAATTTTATCAAAACACAGTTTTTGATCTTCTAATATAGTCCCAAAGTAGTGGGAATGATGTTGATTTATAGATATAACTGGTGAAATCTAATGACATTTCATTAGGTATTGAAGAAAACATTGAGGATGACTAACCTGACCAAGATTCTGTTGCACCAATGCTAAACATGTCCGCGTTACAGCCAGTGCAAGATGGCGGCGTGACAGATCTGGTAGTTCCTCATTATTGTGGGGGAATTAGATGATGACTAACATGTTAGTCTGATGCACTGCAATGCGAGTAAGTGGCTTGTAGATATAAAATCTACGATGTACTCTAATCAAGTCTGGGACCTAGTAGAAGGGGTTAAACCACTAGAATGCCGAATGCTAGTGGATATAAAAGAAAAGGAGGGTGTAGATGTTTAAGTGCAAACTTATAAGGCAAGACTTGTTGCAAAATGGTATATATACTCTGAAAGAAGAGCGATCAATTTTGCAATTATAGAAAAATGTCATTCTTTTAAATAGCTAAAATGATTCTTTTGTTAATCAAAAGCTAAAAATATATTAATTGGAAAAATTTAATATTCTTAACGCATAGAATGCATATGAAATAGCTACTTATATAAAACTTTTATATATATATATATATACTATTTATATAAAAATTTAGTTTCAAAACTAAATAAAGGCTAATTTTTAATTTTTACGTCAATCAATAAATTAATTTATGAAAGATTACAACTGTATTATTATCAATAATAAATAAATAACAATAGAAATTAACTTAAAAAACCTGAAAAAAAAGGTTCATGTTGTAGAATATTTAAGATCAAGACCTAAAAAATAATCTTTACAAAGTTAATTGAAAGTCTGAAAAGTGATTTGAATTAATAACTGATAGATGAGGGCCTTATATAAAGAATTTAAGGTGGTGAGGTCTCGATAACCTCGTATCTGATGAGACTTAAAGGGCCCTTAGAATCTTGGAGCCCAAGAGATCCCTAAATGCTCGGAGTCCAACAGCTAACCCTAGAAGAGAGGTCAAGGTCGAGCGGTTTACCACCCCTTGCTCAGTAAGAGCTACCTCTCCCCGGGTTAATAAGGGCGACCTCTCCCTTAGACCAAGTGAGGGCCATCTTATTCTTTGAAGGATCTATTACAACATATAGGAGGCTTACGTTAATTTTTACAAATAGGACTAACCAAGAATTTTCAACTTTGTCTTATTCAATTTTGGTAGCAAAAAGCGTTATTTATATAAATTGTACCTGTGGCTCAAGTTGAACATGAAATTAGAAGTTGTCCGTATGCATGTATTTAGAAG